>JAJLSH010000220.1:161590-234604 GCA_030567475.1 Ambrosiozyma angophorae
ACAAAAACTAAAGGGATAAAAAGCAACTTTCTAAATTTGAGCAACCACTTTTCGCCAGAATTTCGCCGAGCTCGCTCCTGATTCCATTCAGAAGTTGAGATTGCCTGGCTAGCTCAATCGGTAGAGCGTGTGACTCTTAATCACAAGGTTGCGGGTTCAAGCCCCGCGTTGGGCTTTTATTTTTTTATACCTACATATTCTGAGTATTTGATGAGAAGACCGTCAATACTTTTGTAATTTAGCACCACTTCCAAACAGTTCCAAGTTCAACAAACCAGCAATATATGAATCTCTAGATCTCTGGGATTGTGAAATGTCTGGTATTCATTGTTGTTGAATTTATCTAGGCAGCGCGTGCTGCACTTCACCAAACTGATTATAATCGATGGTTGCTGCTTATTGTTGATAAATTTTTGTTTTAACTTTTTAAGACATTTAGTTCTTTTTATTATATGCCCCAATGGCAGATGGTAAGGCGGTTAGGATAAAAACTAAAGGTACAAGATCGAAATTTGGATGCATCAACTGTCGACAACGCAAGAAAAAGTGCGATGAACTAAAGCCAATTTGTACTGGATGTTTCAAGAGAGGTATTGCATGTTTGTATAATGAGCAAGTCGTAACAATTTCTAAAAGAATGAACAAGAATTTTGCCAACAATTCAAGTTACCGTGTTTTACCTCAAATAGCGGAGACAGTCATGAACTCGGGGGGCCCAAACGAAGCTCGAATCGTTTCCCTTGTCTGTGAAGAGATTTTTGAACCTGAAACTATTGATATTTTCCTTAACCATAGAGCTGATAGTCACGATAGTAAAACTGGTGAAATGTCTCTATTTAATATTAATCATCTTTTATTTGAAGAAGAAAGAACTGGTGTTTCCAGATTAAGAGATTCTCAAGTGACTCTGAAGATCAAACTACCAATTGAAATGACGCAGAATGAAATTCAATACCTTAAGTGTTTCTGTAAAAGAGTTTTGCCGGATTTATCAATTTTTCCACAAAGTAAAAACCACTATGCTAAAATCTTTTTATCTATGGCATTCAGAGAGAAACTTGTGATGTATGCATTATTATGCTGGGGTTGTATGATTACAAAGAACGAAGGCTTAAATTACCAGATTGATGATCCCGATGTAAGTAATTACTTACAAATAATGGAAGGGCTGATTGAAGAGAATAACAGGAATTTAACTAGAGAAACATTTTTCGTAAATTTTATTGCCCACATGTTGATAGTTTTAATGTATATTTCCGTAGGTGAAACTAAAAATTGGTCTATTTATTTTACGAGATGTTTTAATATCATTGAAAGAATGCCAGGAAATTTTAATACTTTACTAACAAATTATTCAAATGATGGAAGAATGCTAGCTGAAAACTTTGCCTATATTGATATGATGGCGTCACAATCAAATGAAAACAGCACACTTTATCCGATGAGTGTTTATGCAGAATTATTTGCTGTACATGAGGATAATTTGGAGAGAATACATGATCCCATGCAAGGATGCATTCGACCATTAATATATTTCATTGGCAAAATCATGGAAATATCTGTTGATTCTAGTACTTTACATTTAACCTTTGACATGTCTGAGAATGATAGATATGAAACTGTCAATGAACTTTTGGAAAGTGCTAGAAAATTAGAGACAGAAATAAAAAGCATTAAGCCTGATTTATCAACTGTTAGATTTTTTCAATTAAGACAATCTATAGATGATAGTCTTACGTTATTTGAGTGTTATAAATCGTCTATTCTGATATATCTCAATCAAATTATCAGAAAGTTACCATCCGTTGTACCAGAAATGAGCTTGTTAGCTTTCCGATTGAGAGTCCAGCTTAAAGCTATAATAAAATCGGATTTTTTGAAGAAATCATTTGGTTTTCCTATGCTCATGCTGGGAATGTGCTCTGTTACAAAAGACCAGAAAAAGGACTTCAAATCTCTGTTGGACTTTCTAGTTCAAAAATGTGGGTATATGTGTGGTTATAGAAAGCTTCTTTTTGTTATTGAAAAGGTTTGGGAATTAAATGAGGATGGTAAAGTTTATGTTGATTGGTATCATTTCACTAAAAATCTCGGTTGGAGACTTAACTTAGGGCATTAACTTTGTGTTATCACATTTAGTTCTTTATTTTGTCTTGCCTTTTCTTGTCTTGTAATAATATTGATTTTCGTTTCTTTAATATATATTTTTAAGTCTCAGAAAAGAGAGAGATGGCTTGAGCAAACAAACATAACTTATATTTTAACCACTTTGTGGGTGGTCATATCTGGTAGCACAATAATTTCTAACGATATGCTCTGAATAACTTAATTTTGCTACAGAGCCCGGCAGCTACGCGCTAGCGGCATTATATGCCGTCGGCTAACTTAGTCATAAAGCTCTTTGCCGAAGAAACCATGAAGTGATCTTTTTGGATATAGAAAACATCTAAAAGCAGTTGTTTTTTCCCATTGGCGAGTGCCTATCTGAAAATCCCTGTTACAAAATAGAAAAAAGGATGTCGACTCATACTGTTATTGGTTCAGGTATCATTGGCTTATATACTACCTATTGCTTGATCAACTATGCTAATGTTAATCCTGAGAAAATCACTGTTATTTACGAATTTTCTGCAGGGGATCAATCTATTAACTATACTTCACCATGGGCTGGTGGAAATTTTTCTTGTATTTCTCCTAATGATCCGGAAACTCTAGCATTTGATAAGTTTACCTATACCAACTTAGCCAAACTTCAAAAAGAATTAGGCGGTCCATCGTGTGGTTTAGATAACAGACCAAGCACCGAATACTGGGATGATTTGCCGGACGAAAACAAGATCAATTCTTTGAAAACTTACTTGAAAGATTTTAAGGTCATTGCAAAAGAAAAATTACCTGAAGGTACATCGTATGGTATTACATTCACCACTTGGGATTTCAATTGTCCGTTCTTCTTAGCAAACTTCAAGAAATACTTAAATGGGCTAGGGGTTCATTTCACTCAAGGAAAGTTAACTCATGTTTCTCAAGCATATTTATCTGGTAAAACTAAAGTCGTTTTCAACTGTACTGGTATTGGTGCCCGTTCGTTAGGTGGTGTCGAAGACACAAAAGTTTATCCAACTAGGGGTCAAGTTGTCGTTGTCAGAGCTCCTCATATTCAAGAAAATATGATGAGATGGGGTGACGACTATGCAACTTATATTATTCCAAGACCTTTTTCAAATAACGAATTAATTTTAGGTGGTTTCTTACAGAAGGATAACTGGACTGGTAATACATATGACTTAGAAACTAAAGATATCCTTAAAAGAACCACTGAATTATTACCAAAGATTTTAGATAGACCATTAGATATTCTTAAAGTTGCTGCTGGGTTAAGACCAAGTAGGCATGGTGGGGTCAGAATTGAATTAGAAGATGCTGGCGAAGGGAAAGTTTTAGTCCATAATTATGGTGCTAGTGGGTATGGTTACCAGGCAGGTTTTGGTATGAGTTACAAGGCGGTTAAATTGTTAATGGACTATAATTCGACTATTAAAGGAAAATTGTAAGCCATATTGTTCTTTATTTGTACGAGCTAAATAGTATTTAAGGACTTTCTACATGAAAAATAAATATTCTGTTTTAATAAATAGACAAGTAACGAGTGAAAAGAAAAACTAGAACAAGAAGTATCAATATCTAGTAGTATGAAACAAAGAGCAAAGTAAAATATCTAGTAATAATAATATTGGAAATTTATAGATGCAATAGAGAAAACATAAAAACAAGAATAGAAAAATAAAAGGTATGGAAGTAAAAAGACAATTAAGAAATGCGTCAACCTCTAGAAGTAACCACCTAGACAACAAGAAAACTGATTCCCAAAAACAAGCAAAACAAAGTTCAAACTAATGAATAAAACACAATAACAAAAAACATTTTAACAGAACTCAACAGCACATTAAAAACAAAAACCATAATAAGCTGAGTAAAAACAAAAGCTTTACTGAACTGCATATGACTTCTAGCAAGTGAAATAAATTACCAATACTTCCAACCTTCAACTTCGGAGCAACCTATACTCTTTTCAATTTGATCTCTGTTAGCGAAACCTTTGAAGGTCTCAACAGTTATATTGTTTAACAAATTGTCCTCAGATGGCAGTAAAAGTCCCACACCTTTACCACCCAAAGTTGTTCTAAATGTTTCGAAACCTTCTTTCTCAAAATTGCTTGTTAAGACTTTAAATTTTTCATCTGTCAGTAAATCATCATCTAACAAAGTAATGGCACAACCACCACCCCCAGCACCAGTTAATTTAGTTTCCCCGACATGCATTTCATCGCAACAACTTTTAATTTTTTCTAAACTTGGATGAGAAACACCTAAAGCAACTAGTAAACCATGATTTATCCTTATGAGTTCCATCAATCTTTGTCTAGATTCAGTATCAAGGAAAGGTCTTACCATCAAATTATAAGCTTCACGTGCAATAGATTCCATTGCTTCCAGAATAAGACCTGAGGTTTTTGGGTAATCGCTAACTAAATTTGAAACACCAGCAACTAAATTGGATGTTTTTCTAGGAACTTTAGTGTTTGTAAGCAATAAATTTAAAGGAGGTAAGTTTCTCATGGAAGTTCTAACGCTAGGCATAGAGTTTTCCATTCTTTGAAACATAACAGCTCCACCATGCGTAGCAACCGCATTATCAATACCACTTGGATTACCATGGATACATTTTTCACCCATGAAGGACCAAGAATCAATAAACAGACAATCTTCAGAATCTTTGGTAGTCTTTTGGTCTGCAGAGAGTGTGGCGTCAGAAACATGCCCACTTAAATAACTGAACGCACTAGCTAAACAAACAGAAATAGAAGCAGAAGAGCCTAAACCTGCACCAATAGGTAATGTGGATCTCACAGTAAAGGTTAGCCCACCGGGAACATTTTCTGAACAAAGTGAAACAAACATGTATACGAATGCATAGGCTGAACTATAATGCAAATGGGTTGCAATATCCGTTAGAAGAGGATTTAACTCATTAACTAATTCTGGATTAAGTTCTTCAGATGTTGACGGTTTATGTTGATGTTCACTTCCCCCTAAATGAAATGGGAGCTCGCTTTTATTCCATCTATGAGTAAGTTGAATATCTGGGAACTCTAGGATGATAGATTCGTCATCAGTTTCATCTCGTGTAACCAATAAATAAGTTCTTAGCGACAAGGCAGCAGCAATAGCAGGCTATACGATAAAGTATTATCTGGTTAGTAATCCGAATCTAGGGGAAACTTGTGGAAATAAAGGAACGAAGGATAAACGAGAGGGAAACATACCTTATTATAAACAGCAGAGTGCTCTCCGAATATAATAACTTTACCTGGAGCACTAGTAACGAATGGAAATTGAATGGGCATTTATTAAAGAGCGTCAACAACCTCTTACTTGAAGTTTCCAGGATAAAAACAGAGAATGATTAAAATTATCAATGTAAGAGTTTGAACTGAGCGAATTTAAATACTACTTTTATACGAAGCAATTTTGGCGATTTTCGAGAGTTTGGCGAGTTTGGCAATTTTCTAGCGTTGGCGTAGCGGCGTAGCGGTATTACGGCAAATATCTGAGCGGCGCCATGGCGATGTGTTACGCCGCAGACACGCACGTATAAAAAAATTTAAAAACATTTTTATTTTTTTTTTATTTTTTAGAGACCCTAGATTGGGTTTTCACTGATTTATTTAAGCCATTAAACATGTCTGATACGGGTACAAAACAAGTAAAAGTCAAGTTTTTTACAAGAGATGAGGATGAAAGTCTTCACGCTTCTGAAACTCCATTTTATGTGCCAGTCTCTTTGAAAAGATTTGGTCTGTCTGAAATTGTTAACCACTTAATTGAGTCTGAAAAACCAATTCCATTTGATTTCCTTATTGATGGAACGCTATTAAAAACATCTATTGAGGATTATTTGGTTGCTAATGGTTTGTCTTCTGAAACTTTCCTAAATTTAGAATATACAAGAGCAATTTTACCACCTAAATACTTATCCAGCTTTAACAATGAAGATTGGATTTCTTCTATAGACTCTATTGGATCAATGACTTTACCTGGCCCTCAAGGTGATATAGTCACTCCACCAAAAATCATTTCAGGTTCATACGATGGAATTGTTAGAATTTGGAATTCACAAGGTAAAATAGAAACCCAATTAGTTGGTCATTCACAACCTATCAAAACTGTCAAATTTATAAGTCCAACTAGATTCATATCAGCAGGTATGGATAGATCAATAAGACTATGGAAGGCAGGGACCATATCAGATGAAGATGTTGACAAAGATCTACAAAATGGTAAAACCACTGCGTTACTCGAAGCTCACAAATCAACTGTTTCTTCATTAGCAGTTTATGATAACAGAATTTTGTCAGCATCATATGATGGTACCGTTGCCATCTGGTCAACGATTGCAAAGGAAATGACAACATCAAGACCAGCGGAAGAGGAAAGTAGTAATTTATCATCTGCTTCAAGAAAAAGATTGAAGTTAGCCTTAAAGGATTCAACTATAAAAAGAAAAGCGCCTTTATCAATATTGGAATCACATCAACAACCAGTTGAAGGGGTTATATTTGATCCAAAGGATTCAACAATTGGATATTCTGTTTCTCAAGATCACACGATAAAGACTTGGGATCTCACAACCAGCAGATGTGTTGATACAAAACAAACAAATTACTCTCTTTTCTCAATTGCTGCATTACCCAAATTAAATTTATTAGCATCCGGGTCTTCTGCTAGACATATCAATATTCATGATCCAAGATCTTCAAAAGTTTCTACAAGCCAACTTATAGGACACACCAACTTTGTGGTTTCCTTGGCTACCACTGATAATGACTATATGCTTCTTTCAGGTTCTCATGATGGAACAGTTAAAGTGTGGGATGTCAGAGCTGATAAATCAATGTATACTATAACTAGAGAAAATACTGACAGAAAAAAGAATAAAGTGTTCTCTGTTGACTGGGAAAAAGAAATTGGTATTTTAAGTGGAGGTGATGATAAAAAACTACAAATTAATTCAAGTGCCGAATTCAAATAATAAACACTTTATAATGTTAATATTGTATAGAGAATTAGAAGCGTTCTTTTTTTGTATATAAATATGATTTTATTAATTATCTAAAGTGCAAATCGTACTTATAAATTTTCTCATTCTTGTTCACAAGTCCAACAAGTGACACCATAGTATCCTTGCCACAAGCCTCTTGTATCAGTTAAGTAACCCAGAAGCTTTGGCACAGAAATATTATCAATTTCTTTCCAACCCATTGCTTCTTTAACAATCTTCAATTCTTCATCATTTAACTCAACTTTTGCTGCAGTGCCATACTTCAAAGGACCAACATTAATCCATAATTTCTTCCCTTTAAAATTGGAGGTTATTCTATTGATGGATTCAAAATATGAAATCATATTCTCAGCCGTATCAATAAAAAAGCAAGTAACTATCACTATGTTATCCGGTAATTCATCTTTATTGTGATACTTTAAAATATCGAATTTTTCGAAGTCTTGCTTGTGAATCATTAAATTATCTGGCTTTTGATCATTTTGTCTAAACTTAAAGCTTCTTAATTGATTTTCCAGATTAAGGTGATTAGAATAATTATGAACAAATGGGTAAATTGAATATGATTTTGGAGATTCATTTTCGCTTTTTTCTAAATTAGCATAAACAAATTCATTAAATAAAGCCATCAGGTACGAGAATTCAATCGCATGAACTTTAGCAAAACCAGATCCAGCTAATTCATGAGCAACCCTACCTAATCCTGACCCAGGAACAACCGCAACATAATTTTGCAAATCGAGTCCCTTTAGTTGTTTCTGTATGTACTCCAATAACGGTTGTATTTCAGCATCACCAAAACTAGACCAGTCTCGGCTATAATGGCATAAACTCTCTATGACACGATAATGTTCATTATGTCTAGTTCCTTTAATGTGGGTATCTAAATCCAAGTTAGAAATGCCATATCTTTTCATTGCCATCTTGTATATATCTGTCAATAATATGTAGTTTTCGGCAAACTTGGTGTCCACTTTATTTAATTTTTTTGAATAATTTGCTTGATTGACGATATGTTGTTGTTTCCAAGTCATAGTCTTGAACAATGTTCTTCTTCGATCATTCCAAGCACTGGATCGCTGTAAGTATTGTTTAATATCGTAAACTGCACGAAGTAACTCTAACTGACTAGGCTTTAAACCTCCATTTGTTGTACCGGATGATTTAGAGAAAGTATATGTTATCAAAGATCTTTTCAACCTTGTAAACATCGGGCTCTGGTTTACGGTTGAGGCAGCCAAGATGGACGACAATAGAATAGGTAATTTGGATGAATTGTGAAGTATTGATGAAAAGATCAAGTGCAAGATAAAGATGACCACAAATCTAGATAAAAGAACCAGTGCTTCGTTGACCGACTGAATCTGTTCAGAGTTTAGAACTTTGTCTGTGCCGACCATTTTTCAACTTTCTTGAATTAGTATGACTTCCGCAGAAATTCTAGCAATCAATCAACGGTACTTTCAAAACGTCAACTAAAGAAGTTTATTAAACAGCGATAGACAGGGGGGATATACATCGAAAAAGAAAGCAACGGCTTAACCTTCTCACTTTGCATCGTCGAGATAGAAAGAACCTTAAATAACCAGCAAAGTACTTTCGTACAAATATACACATGAACACAAAGAATGTCAAGAGTTCTAGGGCTAGGCACAGACCTTCACAAGGTAAGCAGAATACGGAATATTTTAACAAGAAATGGCCTCTTGGACAGCTTTAAAACGAGAAGACTTGCAGAAAAGGTTTTGAATCCAATTCATGAATTATCAAAGTTTGAAAAGTTTTCCGAAAAGCAAGATATAGACTACTGTGCTTCACTACTTTCAAACTCTTGGTGTATCAAAGAAGCACTATACAAGTCACTAGATCCTTCTGATCAAAGGCAATTCTCTATGAAAGATTGGTTTAAATTTAATGATGAATACGGTAGACCTGTTATTGGAAACCCACAATATTTTGAAACGCATCACAAAGAAGAGTTTTTATGTAGTTTAAGTCACGACGGCGAATATGTTGCATGCACTATAATTAGACAAAAAAGTTTATAACATTAAATATAAAACCCAAATCTAGTAATAAAACACACTCAAGAAAACAATACCAAGAAAGTAGACGAGTACTATTATGAATAAATTAGTTGAAAGAAAAGACATATACAAAAAGAATAAGTTGAACCTTTAACTTATTCCCATTCAACGGTCGCTGGAGGTTTAGAAGTGATATCATAAGTAACTCTTGAAACACCATCAACTTCATTAACAATTCTTGCAGCAACATTCTTCAAGAATTTGTGGTCAAATTCAAACCAATCAGCAGTCATGAAATCAACAGTTGAAATAGCTCTTAATGCAATGACTTGTTCATAAACTCTTTGATCACCCATGACACCAACAGATTT
This sequence comes from Ambrosiozyma angophorae, assembly GCA_030567475.1. Taxonomy (NCBI): domain Eukaryota; kingdom Fungi; phylum Ascomycota; class Pichiomycetes; order Pichiales; family Pichiaceae; genus Ambrosiozyma; species Ambrosiozyma angophorae. The sequence goes on from JAJLSH010000220.1 coordinate 171,112, forward strand.
AACAGGTAATAAAGCAGCAAAGGCCTGAGAAATTTGTCTATATAAACCAGCTTTCTTGATTTCCTCAATGAAAATAAAGTCGGCTTCTCTAGCAATTTTAACTTGAGCAGCAGTAACTTCACCCAAAACTCTTATGGCAATACCTGGACCTGGGAATGGGTGTCTCCAAACTAATTCTTCTGGAATGTCTAATAATTGACCTAAATGTCTAACTTCATCTTTGAATAATTCTCTTAATGGTTCAATTAATTTCAATTTCATGTTTTCCAGTAAACCACCGACATTATGATGTGATTTAATAGTTTGGGATGGACCTTTGAAAGAAATAGATTCAATGACATCTGGGTATAAAGTACCTTGTAATAAGAATTCAACGTCAGAACCATCTTTAGGCTTAATTGATTCTGCAACTCTTTCAAAAACGTGAATGAAAGTATTACCAATAATCTTTCTCTTCTTTTCTGGGTCAGTAACACCCTTTAATTTACCTAAGAATTCTTCGCTAGCATCAACGACAGTCAAGTTAATTCCTAAACCATCATCTAAAGTTTTCTTAACGGTTTCAGTTTCGTTCTTTCTCATAACTCCATTATCCACATAAATGGCGTGGAATCTATCCCCAATTGCTTCTTTCATTAATTTGGCAGCAACAGTGGAATCAACACCACCAGAAACTGCACCAATGACTTCAGCAGTTGGGCCAACCAGAGCTTGAATTCTTTTAATTTCAGTTTCAATAAAGTTTTCCATAGTCCAATTTTGGGCAGCTTTACAAATATTGACAGCAAAATTCTTTAATAAAGTTTTACCTTGAGCAGAGTGGGTAACTTCAGGGTGAAATTGAATACCCCATATTTTTTGTTCAATGTTTTCAATACCAGCATATGGAGAGTTACCTGAAGTGGCAACAGTCTTGAAACCAGTTGGTAAAGCATTTAATTTATCATGGTGAGACATCCAAACTTGAGAGTTATCAACACCTTTGAATAAAGCACACGAAACATCTTCAACGGATAAAGTAGCTGGTCCGAATTCTCTCTTTTCTCCTCTTCCAACACCTTTACCATTGATCCAAGCAATTTCTTGCATACCATAACAAATACCTAGAATTGGAACATTTAACTTGAAGACATCACGATCAACATGAGGAGAGCCTTCTTCATAAACTGCATATGGTCCACCAGATAAGATGACACCAACTGGTTTGAATGGTAATTCGGCAATTTTTTGAGTACATGGTAACATTTCAGCATACACATTAATTTCTCTTAATCTTCTAATGATTAAATGAGAATATTGAGAACCAAAATCTAAAACTAAAATGGTATTAAAGGCTTGAGCAACGGCATCGACTGGTTGAGACATTGTAGTATAAAGTTGATGTTCAGATGAACTGACAGAGGATACAAAGTAAAATAAAATCAAGTCAAAGTCAAAGAGTAGAAAGGTTGAAATATTTAATTAAGAAATTTATTTTCCGGGCAGTGCCTCTTTCAATTTTTATCGTCGTTTTCTTGACCGCGGGCCGCGGATCCGGGCAGATTTGACTCTGTTGGTTTTGAAGACGTGTGGCAGAATACTATTTTGGCTGAGCTGGGCTATTTTGGCAGAGAGATAGTTCAATCGTTTGGCAGGAGGTAAAATTCCTAATTGGGCAATATGGTCGGCTTTGCCGAGTGGAAGGGAATCAACGAACGGGTTCAACTACATGCATTGAAAAGTTATCATGATCAATACCAATGTAAAAGTATTCATATTCATATGTCAATAGCATTAACAATCCATTTTGTTTGAAGTTTCATAACGGTCTATTTTGACTGTAATTGGCTCGTCGTTAGAAACCACTCACTTCTTTTGTCTCTTTGTCTGAAACAGTCCCATTCTGATGATCTATTTATTGGCCATAGAAGCCATTACAACAACATAATCTGTTGTCAAATAGATCATCTCCAATATATATCTACCATTGAAAGCCTACAAATTCATCTTGAACAATCAGTAATGGTAGATTTCCGTATTGTATCTTTCGGACGGTGCTCTTGTCCGGGAACATACCGCCTTGGCCCGGAACAGCTAGATTAGCCGGCTTAAAGTCAACTTGTTTTCAGCTAATAAACATCTTGAGCAAGTCTTTGTCCCTCTAAGGCGTGCACATTACCATTTCCAAAGCATTTTTTATAGTTTACTTTCGATATGACTACGTATGAAAACCTTCCCCATCGTGGGAAATCTCAAAGATTAGCAGATAGAGCCAGCAGAGAAAAGACCAAAAACATGAAACTTCAACATACCCAGCAACAACTTCCTATTCTCAAACCTACTGTTACTGATTTATATCCCGGATTAAATGAGATATCTGATGCATTTGAAGCTTTTCCATCAGACTTGATCCGATACTTTACCCTTTTGAAAGAAATTGATGCAAAATGTGTCTATATTGTTCCTTATTTAGAGGCATATGTTGGAAGATTTCTCCAGATGAAGAAAACACACCCCAAAAGAGAAGCACTCCTTTCCAAGATACGGGATTTGATCAAGGAGTTAATGCCATGCTTGGAAGAGAAGATGCATGTTGCTACAATTGCATCTGATTCTGTCAACAAACATTTAAAGAGAATAAATCAAGCGTATGATATTATAGTAGAGCATGAAATTCCTGAAAGTGTGAGAATTGGTCCCCTTATTGTTTCCTGTATGAAGGTAATAGAGCCTAAGTCGGCTCAAACCCAAAGAAGTGAAACCAGAAGAGAAGCATTGGCTGCTAAGAGGAAGAAGAATAGTGGGGACGATACAGACGATGTTGATGATACTCAAAGTAATAGAGGTACTCCAGCTCCTTTTCAAAACACATCCACAAAAAGAAGAGGGGGTCAGAAGAAGGTTGACCCAATCAATAATGTCACTGCTTCTCAGACGGGTAAAAAGAGAAAAACCAATAACAGTATTAGTGTTCGTGAAATAGTGGTGGAGCCCGAAAAGTTAGTTGCTCCGATTAGAAAGCCAAAATCAAATAAACCAAAGAAGAAGGAAGTGTTTCCACCGTTGGAAGTTGCTACACCTTTTACTAACTTGGCAAACGTTAAGCCGACAAATTCAGCAAATTCGAAAAAGATTTCCACACCAACAGCAAAACCCCCAAAAAAAGAAGCTATTTCTGAAGAAACCCCTATTACTGCTCCAGATCAAGCATATGAACTTGAACCTATTTATTGTTACTGTCAACAAGTTTCTTATGGTGAAATGGTTGGCTGTGATGGGGAACACTGTGAAAGAGAGTGGTTTCATTTACCTTGTACTGGTTTGAAAGAGTTGCCTAAAGGTGAATGGTATTGCGATGACTGTAAGTTTAAGATAAAGAAACATGGTAGAGCCTAAATTTACGGAGTTTGAATATAATTTATTAATTGATTGTTTCTGTTTCCCAGTATGCTTACTTCTTTTAAAGGTGTCCTTTTTTTGTAAAATACGAGATCTGTTGGCCTTATGTTATTTCTATATCCGTTTATTTAGTATTAAATTTGTATATTTTAAAGGAAAGGTCTGATTAACTAGGGATTAAAAATTAATAGTAATTGTAGGTACCCGCAACTGGTCATTGAGTGCGCCAGAACTGGAAATTTTAAGTGTGAGGTTGATGGGAGATTAAATTTACACTTGGAAAACGGAGGATTTAGCTGAATCTGTAAACTCGCTTTTAAAACTAGCATACCATCTTTTCTATTTGAAGCTCTTTATAAGGTAGACAGAAGAAATAAGCTGCTTCCAAAATGGTATGTGGAATGGAGAAAATCTCTTTACATGAAGCCTGATACAAAAATCACAAGTACTAACTACTTATCTTCTAGCTGTCTGAAAAATATGACTTTAGTGATATAACACCAATACCATTGGTTATAGTGGATGCTTCTAAAAAACCACAATTATGTGATATCATGTATACAGAAGAATATAAAGAATTAATTTCATATGTAAGGGCATTAATGAAAGCGGACGAGCATTCTGAAAGAGCACTTTATGTAACTAATTTGATTATTAATAGAGTTGCTGCTCATTATACTATTTGGTCGTACAGGTATAATATTATAGCTTCATTGAGTAAACAAAATGTTGAGATTTTACGAAAAGAATTAGAATGGTGTGAAGAAATAGCTATCAATAATCAAAAAAATTATCAAATCTGGCATTATAGATCTATGATCATTGATTTACTTATTGAGAGTTATCCGGAAGAAAAATTTAACGTTGAAGAATTAGAATATCCTATATTAAATGAAATGTTGTCCGAAGATGAAAAAAATTATCACGTTTGGTCATATAAAAAATGGCTTGTTGAAAGATTTAATTTATTTGATCATTCCAAAGAACTTGAGTTCGTTGATTTGTGTTTGAGAAAAGATGTTAGAAATAATTCTGCTTGGAGCCATAGATTTTTCTTAAAGTTTGGACGTTTTTCATTGAAGAAACAGGATACGGTTGATCCAGAAGTCGTTCAACAAGAAATTCACTTCACCAAGCAGAAAATATTAGAAGCTCATACTAGTCCTTCTAGTTGGAATTACTTGAAAGGGATATACAAACTCTTGAAACTAGATTTAACAAACTTGCTAGAATTCGTCAGTCAGTTCATCCACCTTGAAGACGAGGATAAAGTGTCTGTGTACGCATATGAACTTCTGGCAGAAATCTACCAGTTGCAAAAGGAATTGGCCAAATGCCAGGAAATATACAAGCTGCTAGCAACCGAGTTGGATCCTATAAGGGTGAACTACTGGAATTACAAGCTCAGTCTTCAGTAGGGTTTTATACCGTTTGTATGTGCATTACGTAACCCATCCGCACGACGTTTTGGGAAAAGTCGAAACAACAACAAAGCGTAAAACAACAACAACAAACAGAACTTTTGTCTTACTTGCTCGCCATTCTCTTTCTGTATTCAAACACGTCTGAAACATCCGCTCCCTATACAATTCAGATATACAATGACACAATACAAGGGTTTAACAAGAAAGACAAAGTCTGAGTTGATAGAAATCGCTGATGACCTAAAACTCGGTCACGCTAACTTCAGAGTTAAGAAAGATTTTATTGATGCCATTTCCAACCACTTTGATGAGAACAAGTCTACCTTTCAGTTAGAATCAAGTAAGTACTACTCATTTATAAATCCTGGTAGTGCTAGATCAAGTCAACCAAGTAGTCCAATCAAAAAAGAAACACTTACCGTTGAAAAGGTTAAACCAGAAACTTCTTATTTTGAGGCTTCAAATTCTGACATTGCCGAAGATGATGATGATGATGATGATGACGGTGATGATGATGACGATGATGATGATGACGATGATGGTGATGATGATGATGAGGATAATGATGATGATGATGAGGATAATGATGATGATGATGATGATGATGGTGATGATGAGGGTGATGATCATGTTGACGATGAAGATGAAGATGTTGAAGATAAAGATAAACCAAAGGCTTCTTTCTCATCAGTTTTAAAAAAATTATATATTTCCAATTCAAAAAGTCTCAAAGGAGGATTTGCAAATCTACATGAAAAAACTGAACAAGCAAATGAAGAAATTAGAGAAACTCTAAGTGACCCTTATAACATTAATAGTTTTGTTACTTATGTGGAAACTCTGTACTTGGTTTGGGGCATGGTTTATTTCACTAGTGTTTCTTCATATGTTCCTAAAAACGTTCAAGAATACATCCCAGGACAAATTTTATCCTTACCAACGCTAGATGTGTATGCTACTTTTACTGCAGAATTTTTTTCCAAATTGATCTTGTGGCTGTTAGCTACGGTTGTTTTCCCAAGAACTACTTCATTTTACATTAACTTCACTTTAGATTTTGAAAGTGATGCTTTCGTGTATGCTTTAGCCAAGTTCCTTTCTTTATTGCTTTTGTTTAAATCTGGTATCGACTACCAACAAGAAGTTCAATACGCGTTTTCATCAGAATCTGGCTCATTGCATTATATATGGTTATTTGCTAACCACCATGCTATCCATTCCACTCTTTTCTTAAGACAATATTTTGGTGAATATGCATTAGTTAGTTCATTGTTCTGTTCAATTATTGCTCTATATGCAAATTTAGCTTTCATATAAGCAGTTTAATTTAAATATTTAAAGAACAGAAAAAAATTCTCTGACAATGTTTTATTGGAAGCTTGTCCTGTGTTATTATACCCACGATTGTACTATTATCCCGCGTGTTTTAAATGTTGTTTACTTAGTTTCTTTTTCTCTTTTTGTTTTTATTTCTTATGTTGTGTGTTCTTTTTTAGTAGTCTACTGAACAGTTAATCACGTTCCATTTCTGGAAATTTATTGAATCTCTTTTCAGACTACTACTGAATTATTTTAAGTTGCTATTTCTTCAATATGATTTTTATTGGTATTTTTTTGTATGATAAATTATTATTAGTATAATATCTAGAAATATGTAAGTTCACTCTCCACTCCATTCGAGTAGTTGGCGATTTTGCTCCAGATCTCCCCGCTAACTTCTTCAATTCCTTTGTTATCAACAAACAGAGACGTCCAGTTTGAATCATTAGCAAACTTCTCAAAAGTTAACTTCACCTTCTTTTGAAACTCGCTGACTTCATATCTTTCTTCACCAAATCCTTCCCTACATATATTTTCATCATTCTTAAACTTCAAAAATAAAACAACATCGGGTTTTGGCAATCCAAGATCAGGATTCAAACACCATTGGAAATCTAGGCCTTTAGCGGAAGAGTATGCCACTCCTGAATAAACGTATCTATCCAATATAACAATAGTTCCCCTATTTAAAAGTTCCTTTATCTTATCGGCCAACTCCCAACGATTTGCACTGAATAACAAATGAATAGATGGATCCGATAGTTGAAAAGTCTTATTAACCAGATATTCATTAATTAATTTTCCAATTTCTGTTGTTCTATCTGGAAACTTGATGAGTTCAACCGATTTACCTAATTTTTTAAGGGTTTCAATTAAGTTTGAAGTTTGAGTGGTCTTTCCCGTTCTGTCAAGACCTTCTATAGCAATTAATGTTCCCCTGGTCATTTTTTATTTCCCTCTAAAGTTAGCTTTGGATTTGATTTACTTTAAGCGTAAACTAGTTCTACTATTTAAGAAAGACGCGCTTCTAAATGATTGATTACATGACAAGATCTTTTTGAAATATTTCGTGTTGCAAACATCTTATATTAAAAGTAATTGTTTCAATAAATCAAATTTAACTAATTGATATATTCAACATTAATCATTTCAGTTTAGGTTTCTTAAAAAGAAAAAAAATAAAACGACAGCTGCAGGATTTGAACCTGCGCGGACAAAGTCCATTTGATAACACTTAAAAATTCGAGTCAAACGCCTTAACCACTCGGCCAAACTGTCGAGTCTAACCGACGTAGTGATTGGGATGTAAGGATTCGGATAATTGACTATGTGAGTGTTCTTCTTCAAAAGTGTTCTTCTTCAAAAGTGTTCTTCGAACCCTAGAAAAGCTCCAAATCAAAGGAGATTTTTATACATATATACTAATACAAGGCCAATGCTTAAATCAAACTGAACCTAACAAGAAAAAACTCAATAGAGTTAACGAAATAAAGATCAGTAAAAGAAGAAAATAAAATAATGGTTGCACAATGAACTTCAAAAGATATGCAATAAATTTGAATGTTTCTTGTTGTATTTTTACTGATATTTAAAGTACCATTAATGCTTATTCTTGCATTCCAAGAGAAACTGGTATCCTTCTAAGATCAATCCCTCATCTTTTTTTTTTCAAAAATAATCTCTTTCTATTAACACATTCGATTTTTTCTTCTCTCTGAACTAAGACAAAGCCTACTTTTTTTGACACTTTCTGTCAGCAATTGTTATCAGGTAGTAATCTTACTATTATTAGTGTACCCTGTTAAAGAAGTATGCAATCTGTAATGATCAATTACACAAACTCAACTGAGTTTTATTAAATTACTAACATAGTAAAGCATACGCTTAAGTGATATACGATCAAACAAAGACTTACGTTGAAACCCTATTTACATGCGACTAAAAGGATTTCGTTTTATAGATTTGATATTGACTGTTGACGCAGCATTTTGTCGACAAATTTCGTCTAAAAATTGTCGAGGCGAGATTGTTGAAAAAAATGAAATTTTTAACCTAAATAGCTTGATCCTGTCTTATATACTAGGTACTCACCCATAAAACATTTCTTGAGATACTTAATCATCATGATAGGTGAAGAAGAGGATAATCCATCTTCAAAATTTGAAAAGTCACCGGAAGTTTCCAAGTGCGAACTGCAAGCCGAACAACCACAAACAAAGAGAAGACGAGAAGTTGATGAAGTTATCCCTGAAGGAATGTCAAAGTCACAGTGGAAAAAGCTAAAAAGAAGAAAGTTGTGGGATGAAAATAAAGAAAAAAATAGAGAAAAAAATAAACTAAAGAGAATACAAAGTAGAGAAAACAGAAGACAACTGATACAGAAAGCCAAAGAGAACGATGAAGATATCAACAAGCTATTTCCCTCCAAGAAACATAAAAAATTTGAAGAACAGATACATACAGGAACCAAAGTAATACTTGATTGCTCATTTGATGACCTGATGCTAGAGAAGGAAATTATTTCACTATCAAATCAAATTACGAGATCTTATTCAGAAAACAAGAGAAATGAATATAACGTCGATTTACAAGTGTGTTCGTTTGAAAAGAGGTTGGAGAAAAGGTTTGAGGAGTCATTGCCGGATTATAAGAACTATAAACAAGATGGTATAAAATTTACACACGAAAGTTTGGAAAGTCTTTTACCTGAGGATTTATCTAAAGTTTGCTACTTGACTGCAGACACAAGAGATACATTAGAAGAGCTAAAGGAAGGTGAAACATATATTATTGGAGGAATTGTGGATAAAGGACGTTACAAGAATCTATGCAAAGAGAAGGCTGATAGGTTGAAAATTAAAACAAAGAGATTACCTATAGATGAATTTATTAAACGACGCGGAAGATCTGTTCTTGCTACGTCCCATGTTGTTGAATTGTTAATTAAATGGTTTGAATTCAAAGACTGGAAGAAAGCATTTGAAACTGTTATGCCTCCAAGAAAAATAGCAACAGCAGACGAACCAAATTTAGAACGAAAAGACAAAGATAAAGAAGAATCTGCATGAACTTTATAACCTTAGATTTCAATTTATTGGAATAATATGTATAGTAAGTATGAATACACCTTTAAATTTAGTTTATTATAAAAAAGCTACTCATCACTGTAAAAGGCCGAATCATTAAGCTTCTCTTCTGGAGCAATTAATAGCCCTTTTTAACCCAATATATTGGATTGGATGATCAAATCTTAGAATTTCCACATTGATTTTTTCAGGTCTCTTTTTGTAGGCACCAAGAATAACCTATAATTTTATTGAGTTACCTCTATGAAGATAAGCAATCTTCCAAGGCCGACAATATTCTGCTTAAAAATAAGTGAGTAATTCACAATGTATATATGAAACACGTCATAGACCAAAGTTTTTGAAAACTTAGCAATACATGGGCACCCTAAGTCAAATCCATTTTTTATTGGCACGTTGATCTTATTTTTGAGAAAACAGGTGTTCTTAAATGTCTTTAGGTTTTTCCTATTCATTATCATGTACTAAAACATCCACCTTGAATAGGATGTATCTACATGGAATTTGGTTTTCGTCACTTAACATTACTACAATATACAGACCTACGCTGGAATAACCATCATCCCGTAGCCTCGCATAGTCTCTTCAGAATATAATAAAAGAGTTGTTTTGTCGGTGTAATCAAAACCACAAGAAGCACCAGCAGCGCTAACAGTAATAAGAACAGATTTTGACATGTACGTAGGAATTGCTGATTCAATACACCATAAGAATCTAGTAATTGAGATGAAAAATGGGAAAGCCATTGGGTATATACAGAGGGATCAATTTTATTATTTTTTGGTTATCAAAATGATAAAACTGACTAACTGTAATTAGGGTGACTTCATAGCGAAAAATGTATAAACCCTTCTTTGAGCGAGTTACGTAATAAAAAGGAGAACCAATATATAAACAACAAAAGACATTTATTTTATTTTATCGATTTCTTGTAGGAATAATATATAGCAATTTAGTCTTCATATTCATGCGGGTTATAATAACAGCTATGTACTTATTCATCAGCGTAATAATCCGTATTTGGGATTTTCTTTTCTGGAACCACAACTAACCCTTGTTGTTCTAACAATTTAAATTGAACTCCTTTTAGAAGCTCATAGATCAAACTCAAAACAGGAGTTTCAACTTTCAATTCACTGGCCCTCTTCAAAAAGTTCCCAAGAATAACTTCTAACTCGATTGGATTTCCCTTGTGAACATCCACAAGCATGGATGGCTCAAAATATCCTGACTCACAATGAGCAATGTTGTTAACTATCCCCGCTGGCAATACACACCCATCAGCTTTGGCAACAGCAAAAACTTCTCTCATTGCAGGAACAGAAACCTTGCCTAAAACACCACATTGTTCAATTCTACCAGTGTCTATACCCGTTAATGCACAAACCGTATTCATAGTAGCGTTGTAGACTAATTTCCTGTATCTACATGTTTTAACATCTGGTTCGTAAATGATTTCATTTTTTTCATTGGAATATAACGAAATAAACTCATATGCCTTATCTTTTTGTTGCTCTTGAGTGAAACTTGGATTATCAAAATAACTAATAAATTCCTTATCATGACCTGTATGCTGGATTAAGCCGTTCTTGTTATGAGAACCTATATGTGAGACTCCAGATAAACAATAGTTTTTAGGATATTTGGCAACAAAAGGACGCCCAAGATCAAACCCATTTTGAATTAAGACAACCGTAGTTTTCTCTGAAGTCACCAGAGGTTCGATAAGCCCTTCGGGTTTAGTGATGTCAGGAATATTTTTGGTTGTCAACACCACGTAGTCAAAAACTTGTCCAGACTTTGATGCTTCGTGAATAGAACTATAAATGTTATCTGGTTTCCAATCTTCGATGTTTCCATAGTCAACAGATTCGATTTTGTAACCTTCTTTAGAAACTCTCTGATAATCTCTTCTGACCACGACAGAAAGGTTTGTCTTACCTGTATAATGTATACCATAGGCCACAATGGCACCGACTCCACCGGTACCAACAATGATAACGTTTTTTCTCATGGTAGCCAACCTTACAAATCTTCACATACGGGGAGAACTTAAGGTCTTCATATAGTTGAGATAAGGCGCCAAATAAATCGTCCGAGCTCGAATTCCATTCCGGGAAGTAGCCGCAGAAACGGTAAGCCAGAGCTTTAGTATTTAATGAAGTACAAAGCCTACAGAGTACATGCTTCAATACCAACTAGCTATAGCAATGCTATCAGCTCCAACCACAGTTTCAACGATATCATCATCGCCCGTGAAAGCAGCCATATCAATTTCATATGGCTGCTCGCTTTCACACTTTTCTTTGTATTCTTCATCATCTTCTCTTTCATAACTTTCAATCAGTTTTTCTGGTGAAACAAATTTCTTTATTTCATAAATAACAGTAGCAGACTTATCAATCTTGGCAAGAAAACATGAATAAGCCAGACTCTTTTCTTTAAGTCTAGCTTCAAACATTTGAACTAACGTGTTCAATTCTGATTCTAGTTTTCTGGTTTTAGTATTATGACCTTCAGGGTAAAAAACATAAGTTCCATCGCTAACCCACTGAAGTGTTGGTTCTGTAACACTCGGAAAACTTGAACTTTGCCAAATATCAACTAGTGCAGCCTCTAATTCATTTCTAGTAACACCAAAAAACACATCCTTAATAGCAATTGCATTGAATAACTTCTGTGTATCTTCACTCTTTGATTTTTCAACTAACGTTGTTCTTTCAAGTTGTAATTTTTCACGTTCAGTTGCATGTTTACTAATAACTAAGGCTTGTTTTAAATCAAATTGAGGTGTTCTCGAACATTCTTCTAGTTTAACAAAAACTGATCTTTTTGGCTCTTTATCTTGTGATTCAGCATACATACCATACCCAATTGCCATCTCATGGACAAATTTTCTTTGTATTTGTTTCATTGGGCTAAAATGATGAGATTTCCTGCCTAATGATCCACTCATTAATTGTTGAAAAATGGTTTCAATACTTTTGCACCAATTAGTTTGTCTGGAATAAATATTCAAAATGAACGGAGTATATGTAGCTTCTACAATCCTCATTTGTGAGACATAAGCACTGGATAAAATACTTTCCGTACCTGAACTAAAGCCCAACTTTAATGCATCAAACAATCTTTTATTTCTTAATAATCTTTCACACTCATCATCACAGTCAATCGTTTGCCCCCCTTTCACTAAGTTACAAACTATCTGCTTGGATATTCGTTTACAGCCACAGGAAATAGTGACAATTTCAGTACATGGAATAGATTCATTACATTTAAATGGAGCATGACAAACCTGCTTACATGTATGACCACACTCTTTTAATTTTGCACATGGTTGGGTACACTTTGAAACACACTCACCAGTACGATGACATATCTTATCACAGTGGTGAGCGCCACAGGGTAATAATTTACCACAATAGTTTCCACATAAAGGGTTTTGAACATAACACATAACGTTTGGCAATATTATCTTCTTTTCACATTGGCAAGTCTTCGAAACCATTTGAGTACATTTTGGACATTGCCTAACATCCGGGTGACAATGATGGATTTCTGGCCGATGCCCACAAGGTGTTGGTCTCGTACACTGATTCAAACAGACAGGAGGTTGGGTACCACATCTAACGGGAGCATGAATAACAGTTTTACCACAACTACACACTAAATCATCTGGAGAAGATTCTAAACATGAATCACAAGGACCGAAGTGACAAACCATGGCACAATAATGCTTTCCACAGGATAATAATTTTCCACATTCTCTAGTGCAGAAATGAGAAGCTTCAATAGCCATGGTATCATTTGCCGTTTTAGCTGTAATAAGATGTTTTCTGATTGCCTTTTGACGCTCCCTTTCTCTAATTAGAGCAGCAGGTTCATCCTCACAACATATTTTTGAACATCTGTGCCGTCTACAGCTTAACAGTGCTCGACATTTGTTTTGACAACTTGGAACATAACCTTTTTGATTTAATCCACAAGCGATTGAAAACTCAGAACGGCCACATTTACATTTAATATCAACTGAAGAATAACATGGGGAACAATCACCTTCATGACATTTCCAGTAACATTTATGACCACATGGTAATTCTTTTCCACAAATATTATCGCAAGTTGGCACAGGATCTAAACATGAAGCTCTTGGTGTGCCTAACAAGGAAGTGATTGAACTTTTACCACAAGGGCAATGTGTTTGGGTTGCTGGACTTAACGGGCATTTGTGTCCGTCTTTTGACTTAGAATGACACTGTTGGTGACATGTGTGTTCACCACAGTCCAATAGATCCCCACATACTTCACCACAATTGAAAGCACCATACCAAACTTCATCATCTTGCTCTGATTTCAATGGGAATTTTTCACGGCATTCAATAGTTTCTTTAAATTTTCCACAATAGCATTTAGCTTCAATTTGCTCTTCGCAATTTCCACACAAACCACTATGACAAGTTTTTTTACATTTATGAAGACCACAAGGTAAAATATCATGACAGACCTCACCACAATTCCAACCAGATTCATATGGAGTGATCACACATGGTAACTGTCTAGCCTTTCCACCACAATTACATGGCAGAACAGGACCAACTGCAGTACATTTTTTAACATGCGGACCAGGGTGACAAAAAAATGAACACCCATGAACACAATCATTCAACTGTGAATTACAAGTTTGACCACAAGAATGAGGTTCTAGTTCATTAACCTGAGGATTAACAACTTTTCCACACCAACATGAATAATGGTTTGGTAATTTATTTGATCTAACATTACACGAAGGACATTTCCATGATTTATCGGCCATCGTAGAAGAGCCACGCTTAGCCCAATCTTGAATACAGTCTAAATCAAAAACTCTGAAACAGTTTTCACAAGACCAAACTTTTGAAAATGCGTCCATTTCACCAGTACAAACTAAACATGTATAAACACCACTGGTTAGTTCTTTGTAAATCGATTTTGCAAAATGAATAGCAACACTATTAGGGTCAGTTTCATTGTCATAATCAGTATCAGTGTCAGTATCAGTATGAGATTCAATTTCTTCTGAATCATCATCGGAGGGTGACTTTAAAATGACTTCAGAGTCATTGGAAGGAATTAGATTGGAAACATTAGTTGTAAATTTTTCAATTTCTTTGTATTCTTGAGGTTGAGGTACGGGTACTGTAGACATCTATGAACATGCATACAAAAGATAACTATGTTCTAAATTAATATTATTCCAGTTTTTTGTGACTTAAATCAAACGATTTAAATTTTTTTACAGACGCGTCGTTTTATTGCGTCGATTTCTTCCTAACTATGATTGGAAACATTAAAAACGTATAAAATATAAGTATGATACAAATACAAACTATCAAGAAAAGACTAGATTAGTTTCTTCCAGGAGATCTTTCTCTATCTGGTTTACCCTTCGTCTCAACCCAGCAGGAGTAATGATAGACTTTTCCATTAACTTTTATTGCATTTTTCCATATCCATTCCCCTGAATCATCATCAAACACTCCAATAAGTTTATCTCTACAAATGCCACATATCACTTCATTATCTGAATCTTGAGGAATTTGAACAACTCTTTTATTGATTTCCTCTTCAAGGAATTTACCTGGCGTTATACCTCTGCCTCTTACATTACCAATTGGAATCTCTTCATTATTTGACTCAAGATATCCAACAATTTCATCTTCTCTAAATTCAATCCATTGGGCTGAACTTAAAAACCAAGCTCGATTGTTTATTTGTGTTGTTGAATCCTTCATTTTCTTATTTGTTCTAAAATGCCAATCTAAGTGTAATCTTTTTTCCAATTGACCGGTGGCAGTATCATAAAATCTTTGGGAACAGCTTGAACACTGTGTTGAATTCGAAGGATATAAAAGGTTTATATCTAGAGTAGTAATTCTATGATGGGCTATGAAATTTTGGGATAATTCGTATTTTTCTGAGGATAGATTATCAGCCGTACTATCATTCGAATTAGGAGTAGATTGTGCCCTTTCTAACATATCTTTTAAAAAGATTAATTTAGAGCTTAGCATACTTCCGTTGGATGACGTATTATCTGTTTGTGGAATCTGTGGCTGAATAGTAGATGGGAATTGTTGAAGCAAAGGCGTACCATTTATTGAAAGACCAGATGATATTTGAGGTTGTCCTTTCTTTAAGACAGTATCCATTACCGCAAACAACCAGTGTAGATTATCAAGGTTAAGTTTAGGTTCTACAAGTTCTGAATAAGGTTCATCTTCAGTTGGAGGTTGTGAACCAGGATTAATAAGATTTTGAAGTTGTCGGACAGTTAATTTCGGTATTTGTTCAAGGACCTTTTGCTTTTGTCGTTGTTCAAATAATCGTTGCTGTTCAACTTTAAAGGCATTTATCTTCATAATTTCATTTTCCCTAATAGTTGTCAATTGATTTTTAACAGCTTCTAGTTGTGATATATCAAGATTACCTCTACTTAAAATTAATCTTAATTGTTGTAAGTTTACCAATCTATCTTTAGCTTTAGTATCATCTGGTACCTGAAGAAGTCTAGAATTAACTAGATTCTTTAAATCATCAATTTCTTTTATTATTCCATCTTTAGTTAGCGGAACATTATTAACCGGATTATTTACCATTGCAATTGGAGGCACTGGAGAGTTTCTAACTTGATCAGGAAGTCTATTGCTAGCTGTTGCTTTGATAATAAACTTTTCAATTTGATTTAGTTCATCACCATAAAATAATGGCATACCAGTAACAGGATTTGGAACTTTCCAAGTTTTAAATAAATCAATTAATTTTTGTCTTGTTGTATCATCAACTAAAGAATACGTTGACGTAAAAGTTTTTGGAAGATTTGAATTGAATAAAGCAGTATAAGGAACACCTATATTTTTACATATTGAATCCATTAAGTAGAAGGCGTATAATTTTTGTGGAGGAATAGCTTTTTGTATTCTTTTTTCAATCGCCTTTGTAATTTCTGAAGCAGCATCAATATTTTCTTGAGCTATCGTAGTATGAGATTGAATGATTGGTCTTGAGTTGAAGGTTAGAGCAGTAAGACTATTGTAGAACTCGTCACCAATTTCTTTACTTGACTGTTTTGGGGTATTCATGATTGCGCCCGAAATAGACAGTACACTTTAAAAGCAAGTAGATGCCGATACAGTTATAAAAGAACAGAGAACAAAAAACAAAGAACAGAGAGTAGAGAGTAAAGAAAGAACACAACACAACAACACAAAAGTCGTAGTAAACGTGATCACTAGTACTTTTCAACAAAAACTGTCGAACAGATTCATATATAGTTGATGACCAGAGAAACAGAAGTATGAACTGGGCTGTCTGTGGCGCGGGTGGCGATGCTCAGGGTAACTGGCTTTCCGGACGGCGACTAAGATGAAAATTCAAAGTGACGACGAACTTCTACACCCACTACTACCTTCCATCCTTCGGACACACTTTAACCATGCAAAGACAACTACTGAACCTTTCAAGACTGTCTGCCAGACCAACTTCTCGTTTTGCAGCCTCCTCTTTCATTGCTGCAAAACCACAGTTAATTCAAGGCAACAGATATTTTTCCAGAACCCCAGTTTTCTTAAATGAGAAAAAACCAGAAGAAAAAGCCTCTGAAAAGGCAGCTGAAACCACAGAAACTTCTGATCTAACACCAGAACAACAAAAAATTGCAGAATTAGAAGCTAAGCTAGCTAAAAAAGATAAAGAGGCTGCCGAATATAAGGATCGTTATGTCAGATCAGTTGCTGATTTTAGAAATCTCCAAGAAACAACAAAGAGAGAAATCCAAAAAGCTAGAGATTTTGCATTACAAAAGTTTGCCAAGGATTTGATTGAATCTATTGATAATTTTGGTCATGCTCTGAATGCTGTTAAGGCGGAAACGTTAGAAACAAATGTTGAAGTTTCACAGTTATACGATGGTGTCAAGATGACTAGAGATATCTTTGAAAAGACTTTAAGTAAACATGGTTTAACTAAAATAGAACCATTGGATGAACAGTTTGACCCAAACAAACATGAAGCTACTTTTCAATCTCCACAACCAGGTAAAGAACCAGGTTCTGTTTTCTTTGTTCAACAACCTGGTTTTGCTTTGAATGGAAGAGTTTTAAGACCAGCTAAGGTAGGTGTTGTTAAAAGTGACAACTAGGTGTAAATACGCTGTCTTCAGCATTTTTCATTTTCTAATTTCAAAATTTTAATGATGTTTTTTTCTTCCCTTCTTTCCTCTTTATGTTTGCAATGCCTACCTCTTATTGTTTTTTTTTAAAAAAATTATGCTTGTATATAGTTTTAAGTTTCTAGCTTCTTACGATAAACTAAAATACTATCTTGGGAGTGATACTAAATCACCAACGTATAATTATTGAATTTACTATGTACAAAATTATCAAAATTAAACTACTATACAAAATCTTTGTAATTGTTAACCTTCGGGAGAGCAAAGGACACGCTGATTCTTCTATCTCCAATATTTAAAGAACGGGATTTTTTGAAAAATGCAATGGCAAGATCAATAGAAGGAAATCTAACGTAACCATAACCTAAATGTTGTTTACGAAAAGGTGGCCTAACAAGAGTCACATTTAAAGCAGCATACTCGGAAAACAATTTCAATAATTCATCCTCTTCAATGTTAATAGGAATATTACTTATATGAATAATATCATAAGGAACAATTTGCTTTTTCATTTTTTTAGTTTGAATCTTAACTGGATAGTTTTTGATGGGAAGTCCTTGCATTTCGGCCAAAGCTCTCTTTGCATAGCTTTCATTTTCAAATTCAATAATACCATTTCCTTTAGAGAAGCCAGTTTTTTTATCTCTAGCCAATTTGACCCTTGTGACGCCACCGATTATACTAAAAGCATCTGCTACATCTTTCTCGTTAGCGTCATATGCTAGCTTGTCAAGATACAGTGTTGTATTCAGACATATCGAAGAGCTAGCAATACTTCTTGTATACACATTTGGACACGGATACTTCCGTATTGTTCTTGAAATCATAGATGGAAGTAATGACAATTTGCAGTCTCGGCAGGTAACCACTTCCCCATGACCCAGCTCAGGATCGAAATCAAAATTTCAACTTTGCTCCTCGCTCCTGTTCAGCCGACTTCTGCCCTAAAGAAGGACATCAACTCTACATTGTTCCTCTTAAACACAGGCCTGTTAAATACCTACCCATACTTCTGACATTCTGCTGATAACACAATGGCAGGACCACCACCACCGCCAGCTCCACCACCTCCCCCATTTAATGGGGCAGGTGGCTCTTCAAAGCCACCAGCTTTGCCAACAGTCACCGGCGACAGAAATGCTTTATTAGGAGACATTAGAAAGGGTATGAAATTAAAGAAAGCTTCCACCAACGACAAGTCAAAACCAATTATTGAATCTTCAAACTCAACACGATCATCTGCTCCACCAACGGGTATGAACATGGCTAGACCTCCAATGATTCCATCATCCAATGGAGGTGGATCGCAATCAAGTAATACTTTATCAACTGTTCCACAAGTTCCTCAACTTGGTGATATATTTGCCGGTGGTATCCCTAAATTGAAGCATAATAGTCATTCAAATGCATCTGCCCCAAGTTCAATTCCAACTGCACCAAAGGTTCCTTCGTTTAGGCCCACAAAAACAACATCGACTGCTCCTAGTATTCCAAATATCTCAGCTCCTCCAATTCCTGGATCAGCTCCTCCAATACCTGGATCAGCTCCTCCAATACCTGGATCATCTCCTCCAATACCTTCAGGAAACAACAATAATAACTACACTAACAAGTTGTCAGTTCCTACGTTTACTAAATCTCATTCAAGAAACTCATCTGCTGATTCATTTTCTTCAATGGTTTCAGGAAAATCAAAACCAAAGATGCCAATGAAGAGACCACCAAAGAAGAACTCTTCAAGTGCTCCACCCATTCCAGGAAGTGCACCCCCTATTCCAAAAGCTAGTGTTTCTCCATTTTCTTCATCAATTGCTCCAGCTATCCCAAATGCCCCTCCACCTCCTCCAACATTTGCATCTCCAAATATCCCGAATGCCCCACCACCTCCATCGTTCCCTCAAAAACCATTATCTAGACCAACACAAAGCTCTAAATCAACAACAAGCGCACCAGCATTACCAGGTGGAGCTTTACCCTTCTTAGATGAAATAAATAAAAGAAGAGACGATTCTTTTGTGGTTGATGGTTCTAAAACGTCTGGAAAACAAACATCAGCTTCACCAACTGCACCAACTGCACCAATTGCATCTACTCCAAGTATGGCATCAGCTGCTTCTCGAGCCCCAGTTGCTTTGGCTCCAAGCATACCAACTGCTCCACCACCACCTCCTTTTGCTTCTGCCCCAAGTATACCAGCCGCTCCTCCACCACCACCTTCAAGTACTTCATCTATCCCAGCACCTCCTCCAGCACCTCCAGTCCCATCATTTGGAAGCAACTCACACAAAAAATCAAGTTCAAAAAGCCCACCAGCTCCAATAATCCCCGGTGGGGCGTTACCATTTCTGGAAGATATTAACAAAAGAAGAGATGATTCCAATGTGATTGACGGAACTACTTCACCTCCATCATCTAATCATAATTTATCAAATCCTACTTCTTCACCTCCTGGTTTACCACGTTTTTCGGCCCCAAATGCACCTTCAATTCCATCCTCTTCACCTCCAAAGCTTCCAAATTCTTTTGCACCTCCTCCACCGGCTATCCCAACCTTTTCAGCGCCAACTATACCGATCTCATCAGCACATAAAGCTCCTGCTGCTCCAAGTTTTTTGGCTCCAAGTATACCTACTGCACCACCCCCTCCTCCAAGTAATTCCAATGGCTCTTCAATCCCTGTTCCACCACCAGCACCGCCTCTTTCAAGCAACAAAAATGCTGTTTCTTCTACATCGACACCATCTTTGCCTACAGGAGCTTTACCATTCTTAGCTGATATTAATAAAAGACGTGATGATTCTTTCGTAGTTGATAATGCTGGTTCATCAACCTCTACAGCATCAAAAGCAGCAGTCTCATCAGCTCCTACAATACCATCATTCTCAGCACCATCCATTCCACCATCAGCTCCCCCAACTCCATTTTCAGTAGCACCATCTATCCCAGCAGAAACGGCACCCCCAGCACCACCTCCAAGCTATTCAAATGCTTTTAATTCATCAGCGCCATCTATACCACCAACAAGTGCACCAGCGATTCCAGTTACTTCAGCGCCAACGATACCAGATTCAAGTCCATATTCACATTCACCAACATCATCAACAGCCAAGACATCAATGAAGAAAGCGCCGCCACCACCACCCCCAGTTTCAGCAGCAGCAAGTAATGGACCATCACTATCAAATGAAGAAACAAGTTCAAAAAGCAGATGGGGATTTGGCGTTGGAAATTTACATAAATCAGCACCATCGTCAGAGGGAATTAATTCACAAAATCAACAATTTTTAGGTTCAAGTTTACGTAATACTGATGCATCTGAATTTACGATTGGTTATCAATCGAATTCAATTGAAGGTGGTTCAAGAATTACAATTGATGATTCTAAATATAAATTTATTAATAGGAATGATTTACCAAGACCAAGAAGATTTGAAGGAAAACTTAAGTTGTATCCTAGTGGTAGGGGTAGTTCAATTCCTTTAGTGTTATCATTATATGACTGAATGGGTGACTGACGTTGAATTTTTGTCTTTTTGTTTAGTAGGCTATAGCATTTTTTTATTACTTGTTTTTTTAAATACGTTCTTCTTAACTGTTATTTGTTTCTTTTTTACTTTAAAATCATTATCTTTCTATCTATTATTTAATAATAATAATAATAATAATATATACAAAAAGAAATAAGAAACTATAAACAGTAAATGTTTATATATAAGTAGATCACTGGGAACCATACCAACTTCGTATGATCAATTACTTCTCATCATTTTCAACATCCCATCCATCCTTCCATCTTTTCTTCCATAAGCCACAATCAAATTTAGGTTTGCCTAATTTAATATTAACTTCATTATGGGCATCACATAACCATTTACCAAATTCTTCTTGATTTTTAACGTTTGGTTCATTTTTAATTAAATATTTCTCAAAATCTGAAGCACAAAACCAACATGGATAAAATTTTGAAAATAATTTAATAAATTGATTTAATTCAATTTGTTGTTGATTTGTTGGATTAATTGGATATTTTGCAGCAATTGAATGTAATAAAGTCCATGAAGATTTACCAAGTTGATTAACATCTGGTGGTTCAACCTTTGCATATTCTTCTTTCTCATTTGAAGTTGTGGTAGTTTTAGTGGTTGTGGTCGAAGTTATACCTTTTGTGATAGAGTTGAAATCTAATAACGTATTGCAAGTACGACATGGTTTACCATCTTCATCATAAATTATTTTACGACCACTTGGACCTATTTGAGGGATATTTGACTGTATTTTGGTTTCAGACTTTTCATCTGCTGTTGTCATCTTTTTTTTGGCAAATGACTCCAGAGAAGGGGGTTGTTTGGAAGTTGAAGATTGGATTATTAATTATTAATGTACGTAAAAAAACCTAAAGAGATGCGCTAAGTTTCGCAGGTAAAGAGAGCAACTATTGAGCAGTTTTAATAACTAAAACGGAAAGTGAAAAAATGCTTTTTTATTTTATTAAGTGGGGTCTTTTACCAATAAAACCAAAACCCCTGTAACCAAAGAGTCATTAAAAAGAAATATATATACTATATAGACAGGAAGAAAAAAAAAAATCATAGGTTTTTAAACAGTACCTTTTTGTTTTAAAGTTAAATTACCAGCACCACAACAACCTCCTCCTCCACTACCTTTGAATGGTTCACCGTTCGCAGCAAATCCTAAAGTCTTTCTTTTTGATATTTTTTTCAATGAATCATTATCACCTAATTCTGATTCTTTATGTAGATTTAAAAAATAAGCATCTTCATCCTTTTCTTTGACACCTTGAACTATATTTCTTTTTAAGAATATAGAAATTTGATTTAACAAGTCAATTCTTTCTGGTATTGATAATTTTGGATTTTCTAATGATTTTTCTAATTTCATTTCTTGTTTAATTTTTTTTTGTGATTCTGTTAATAATTTGAAATCATTTTTAAAAACGAGGTTTGTTGCCCTTATGGCATTTCTATAAGCAGATAATGCTGCAGCTTTAGAGGACATGATTACAGTGATAAACACAAGTATAGATGAAAAGGAAAAAGTTATATATAATTATAAACGTTATAAGAAAAATAAATAAATTCGTAACACAAAATTCGTTCGCGCTGATTTGTCAAAGGACACATTAGAAGAATAACAACTAGTGTTCAAAGACAATCAACTGTTTCCCACTCTTTGATTGTTCAATACCTTTTGTAAACGCCTGTAGGAAAGAGGCCTCATCAATATCTTTAGCTAATTTAACTTCATGGTTTTTAACTTCGGTTAATTGACCATTTTTATGCATTTCAATTAATGCATCAACAGTCTTTGTTCTTGAACCTGGTATGGTTTTAATATTTTCAGTAACCCAAAAGCCTTTTGCCGTTAAATTTTTAAAGATAAACAAAGAGGTTGGTATAGAGACAGGCTTCATTGACATACCTCCATACGTTAATAAAGTTGCATTATTGCTTAATTTTCTAACCATTGAAGTACAGTTAGTACCACCAACACAATTTAAAGCTAATTTAATATTCTTATCTTTCTTTAAATTTTTTGAAAATTCAATATCATCATTTTCTTTATCAGTGATAACAACAGTCGCACCTAAATCATATAATTCCTTTTTTAAAGCATCTAGTTCATCAACATTTGATCTTTCTCTAATGATTGAAATCGAATTGAATCCTAAAGCTTTACCAATTTGGATTGCAGCTCTACCAACTTGAGAATTACCACCATTTTGAATAAACCAGTCTCCTTTTTCTAGTTTAGCATATAAAGTTAACATTTGATAGGCAGATGATGGATTAACAGTTAAAGTAGCAGCAGTTGGAATTGATAAATTAGCAGAAGCAGGTAATAAAACTAAATTTTCAGAATTAGTCAAAGCATGAGTTCTCCAAGTACCAAAATTAACATTTGATGGATAAACCCAATCACCAACTTTTAAATCCTTAACATTAGGTCCAATGGCTAAAACACGAAATAAACCTTCATTACCAGGAACAGCCGAAGGAGTAACGGTGTTTAGATCTTTTGTAAAAGGAGGTTTTGAAGGATAAACACCTTGAATTTGGTTGATATCCGAAGGATTAATTGGGCAAGCTAAAGTTTCAATTAAAACATCATTACCCTGTGGGGTTGAAGGTAATTGGAATTGATGAAACTTCAAAGCACTTATAGCATCCTTGTTATATTCTGAATAGACAATTGCCTTTGCCAGTATCTTGGAATTAGTAGCGGTAGAAGACATTCTTTTGAAAGTAGATATCATTATGTAAATTTATATCGTAAAATGAACTTTATTATTAATAGTACCAGCAGCAGTAGATGATCAGAGTGTTCAATTGCGGAAAAAGCGGGGGGCGCACAAACACATCAGTACACCAAAACAGAGCTTTCGGCACACGGCACAAAAAAATAAAATTCATCGGCTCAGAAAGAGAAAAAAAAGAAGTTTCTGCCGACAGAGGAGTAGCTCCGGATCCGAAACCACAACTGGTCAATCTTTTTTTTTGCGGCGTTTTATCGGCAGTTTAGTCAGTTTTTTTTTTTTTTTAATTTTGAACTTTATCAGATTACAATAAGTGCTGCGGATGCTCCTGTCAATATATATCTACAACTACATGTACATTTTTTCCTTTGATTTCTGTTCATTCACGTATTTCTAGCATGCCCATACCCAACTCATACTCTGCTTCAAACCTACGAATCTCTCGTACCTCTGTAACTTCTCCAATTGTACCCCTTGCGGACGACCCTTCAACTACTTCTTCTTCTTCCTCTTCTGATGAGGATGACGACAATGACGAATCGAATCATAATAAAAATCATAAGATGGGTTTACTTAAATATCCCGAAATATCATCATCTTCGTCATCAAGTCCAGTCACACTTCCACAACAATTATACCCTCCTCCGCCAGTTTCTTCTCCAATAACGTCTCCAGGTCCAAATATATTCTTTAAAAAAATAATCTCAAAAAAAGCTTTAACCCCGAAATTAAAAGCTTTTAAACGAGTTGTCAACGAATTGCGTAATGAATTGTCTCCATTAGATGTCGAATCAAAACATGAATCAATGATAACTACTGCCTTAAAGTATGAAGATGATCTAATAAGTTCAAGATTAACGATGAAAAATTCAATTGATATAAAATTACAAAATGATAAAATTTCTACCAATAACATAACAATGAAATTGATAAAACATCCTACGGAATTAACTGAAACTTCCATGCTGTCTCCTCCTTCTTCTTCTACTGCTTCAACTTTATATTTGCAGAATCCTAATAATTATTTAAATCAAGATAATTTAAAAAAATTTGAAATTATAAACAAGGCAAATGAAACTTGGAATAATCATATTGGTGTTCGACGTAGATCGAATTCGATTGCTTCAACAAATTCAGATTGTACAATCCATTCTATTTCAATATCAAACTTAAAAAGAAAATCAAGTGATGATAATGATTCGATTACACAGTTATCCTCAAATAAAAGAAGAATCGTTTCAATTAATGGTTCATCATCACCAAATAATTTACCAACTACACCAATTAATCAAATTTCAAATTTAAATTTAAATAATAATGGTTCAACTTCTTCAATTAATTTGAAAAATTCAACAAAATTTGTATCAAGTACTTCTTATGATTTTGAAATGATGTCCCTTCACTAAATATACCCCCTCCTCCCACTTTAACCCCGTTGTTTTTATACGCTTGTCTTACCTCTGCTTCTTATATGTTTTTTTTTGCTTTTTGCTTTTTGTTTTTTGTTTTTCGTTTTTTTGTTTTTTTGTTTTGCTTAGTGTCTTTAAATAGAATAGTATCTTTTTATTTAATATTAGTTTTTTTTTTGTTAATTAGGGCTCCTATTAATAAAATACAGTAAATTTGTTATCTAAACAATTATATAAACAAAAAAAAAAAATAAAACGATGAATTAAAACAATCAAAACTTAAAAAAGCAAAGAACTACAATAGAAAAAAAAAAAATTAAATTCTCCAAATATCATCTCCTGAAACCATAACAATATTTGCTTCTTCTAATCTATCAAACCCACTTAAACCTTCTTCATAATCGAATTTCTCTTCTTGGGTTAATGGTTGATTGATTAATTCAATGAATTGTTTAGTTTTCATTGAATCAAAGCTAGGATTAGAAACAAATATTGATGAAACACGATCCTTAAATAATTGGAATCTGTTTTCTGAAATTGTTGTTGATCTAACGTTATTGTTGTTATTATTGGTAGATGTAGTAGTAGTATGAGTTATTGGAACTGTCGCATCTGTTAATGTAATTTGTTGAACATCTTGTTCAGATCTTATTGGTTCCATCGTTTGAATACCCCTGGAAATATCATTAACTTCTTCTTCAATATCATCTTGATGAATTGCAGATTGTCTTGATCTTGTTGATCTACGAGTAATAACTTCAGGAACTTCGTCTTCCTCAGAATCCTCTTCATAAGATTCTTCATCAGATTCACCATCATCTTCATTATCCGATAAATTCGAGGTTTTTCTCTTTTTATTTGTAGAAGTCTTTGTGCTTCTTTTCTTCTTCTTTGTTTTAATCTCTTTAAATAAACAAAACCTTAATAATTCTTCCGCAACTTTTGCATCTTGCATTCCAATAGTTTGTGATAATCTAACTTTTGCATGAGCGGTTGCTAAACGAATTAAAGTTTCTAAAGTTCTTGCAGTAATTGGTGTAGTTCTATTATTCTTTGTATTTTCATCATTTCTTAATCCCGTATAACAATCAACTATATAATTAGTTGCATTTTGGGTTAAAACTGGCTTAATTCTTTGTTTTGAATATTGAATATATTTTTTCAAAAATTGAATTGAAATAATCTTTGGCTTTTTAGTTTTACCTTTACTCTTTGATGATGCTAATGCACCCGCATGCAATAATGGATTAAATTCTTCAAACACAGAAGTTTGATGATCTTCATCTGCTGCATCAAGCGATTGTCCACCAATGGCTAAGGTAATCGTTGGTCTTTCTCTAATTGGCTCACCTTCAGAATATCCATTTGGAATATATCTATGCATTCTTAAAACATGTTCAGAAATATTTCTATCTCTTTCATCGGATATATCATCAGTAACAACAAATAATAAATCAAATCTTGATAATAAAGAATCTGGTAATGCAATATTTTGTTGTGGAGATTTAAATGTATCATATTGACCGTAAATTGGATTTGCTGCTGCAATAACTGAACATCTGGCATTTAATGAAGTATGAATACCAGCTTTTGAAATTGTAATGGTCTGTTGTTCCATAACTTCATGAATTGCAACTCTATCAACATCACTCATTTTATCAAACTCATCAATACAAACAATACCTCTATCTGCTAAAACCATCGCACCCGCTTCTAATTTTCTTTCACCAGTTTCTTTATCAGTTGTAACAGCAGCAGTTAAACCAACACCAGAAGAACCTCTACCCGTTGTTGCAATTGCTAATGAAGCTGTATTTAAAACAAATCTTAACATTTGAGATTTTGCAGTAGATGGATCACCAACCATTAATAAATTAATATCACCTCTTAAATGTGTACCATTATCTAAATTTTTTTCAACACCACCTAGTAACATCAATAAAACGGCTTTTTTAATGTAATCATGACCATAAATTGATGGGGCTAAAGATTGCGATAAAATATCAAATATATTTTTTCTTTTGGATAAAGAATTAATATTTTTAATATCTAAATCTGTAATCTTTTCAATTGCTTTAACAGATGTTGACCTTGCATGTAATGGATATAACGAATTACCAAGTATAATAACTTTAAATGTCGACGTATTATTTTGGCCTCCACCTAAAGATCTAAAAACACCAATAATTTGAACTCTATCTCCAGGTTTAACTTTATCAACTAAATCATCATCTAAAATAACATCAATTGCTCTTGGTAATTGACCAGCCGGTGCTAATTCAGGCAATTCTTGAATTGTAATAGTTTGATGATCTCTATATTTTGATAATCCATATTCAGTTGTTAATTTATTACCTTCTGGATCTTCAACTGGATAATTGGCAGAAGTGGTAATCGGATTAAAAGAGGTTGTTTGATCTCTATATTCTCTTGAATGAAATCTTGATGTTGCTTCACAATAATGAATTGATTTAATAATCTTTGGTCTAATTAGAGAAGCCTTTGTAACAATACCTTCAATAGCAACTAATTTTGATAGATATGAAGAATCAATTGATCTCGGAGTTAACTGATGAGAACCAAATGCACCTCTAAATGAAAGATAGAAATCAGTATCTGAATTAATTTCAGAATTCGAAAATTCATGAACATCATAAATAGCACCAATAGTATCCTTTAAAGCATCTTCTGCGGCTGGTAAATATTCAGCTGGGTGATTTAATAATCCATTTGCAAATTCAGAATCAAAACTTCTAATTTCATCAATTGAAACACATAACCTTCTTTCACCTCTATGTAACATTAATCGAATAGCATTCTTATAATTTGTCTCATTTTCGTTGTGATCTAAAAAATCAATGAATCTTCTAGCTCTATCAGAATGAAGAGCATCGATGGGTTCTACAGTGGTATCCATGATTTTTCAGGTATTTCGATGGAAGAACCTGGTGAAGTTTTTAAACACCAAATTCAAAAATTGTGAACGCGTTTTCAATTTGATCCGAAACAGGTAAACTTCCTAATCGGAATGAAGTAAGCCAAAACTTCCGTACACCGACTGCGCCACTGTGAATCGCCACAAAACCAAATTTATTTGCTTTGCCGCAAAGCATGCGCCACATAAACGCCTGTATCGCCGCCTGTGCCACATCACCTTCCTAATTCGAAACATAAACAACTAGAACCAAATTTTAAGTCATAAGGAAGATCTGTTTCTTTTATTTAACGTGTAGTTGTGAATTCCCATTTTGCTCAGAAAGGCATTTCTTCCTATTCCATTAAATCAATAACACGCTATTCTGACTGCTCACTGCAACTACTCTGTTCTGGCGCATACAAAACACGAATACTTGACACATCACTCTCCCCTGTCTCGCTTTATATAAACAACAACATCGACGTCTCGGTTTGTCAGGTAGAAAATATTCGCCTCCTTTTTGTAATAACAACATGTCACAACAACAACAATCTCATCATCCTCATCCAGCAACTGCTCATACTTCTCCCGTTTTGCCCCCCCAGACAACCTCTGAATCAATGTTAGGTTCCCATTCAAGGTCGAACTCAATAAAAAAGAGAATTCCAAGAGAAGTTAGATTTGGAGCATATGTACTAGGTTCTACTTTAGGTGAAGGTGAATTTGGTAAAGTTAAATTAGGCTGGAGAAAAGATGGCAAACAACCTGCTCAAGCTGCAATTAAATTGATTAGAAGGGATTCAATTCCAAGAGGTTCTGATAAAGAAAATAAGATTCATAGGGAAATCAATGCTTTAAAAAGATTATCACACCCAAATATTGTTAAATTAGAAGAGGTTTTGCAGAATGATAAATATATAGGTATTGTTTTAGAATATGCTTCCGGTGGTGAATTATTTGATTATATTTTAGAACACAAATATTTAAAAGAATCTTCAGCCTCAAGATTATTTGCCCAGCTGGTTTCTGGAGTTGATTATATGCATTCAAAAGGTATAATTCATAGAGATTTAAAACTAGAAAATTTACTATTAGATAAACATAGAAATATTGTCATTACTGACTTTGGCTTTGCAAATTCATTTACCACTCATGACCTCATGAAAACTAGTTGTGGCTCTCCTTGTTATGCTGCTCCTGAATTAGTGGTTTCAAGTGATCCTTATGAAGCCAGAAAAGTTGACGTTTGGTCTTGTGGGGTTATTCTATATGCAATGCTAGCTGGCTATTTACCATTCGATGATGACCCATTAAATCCAGATGGTGATAATATTGCAAGGTTATATCACTATATAACTCACACTCCTTTAACTTTTCCAGAATATATTCAACCAACTCCAAGAGATTTATTAAGAAGAATTTTAGTTTCGAATCCAAAAAGAAGAGTTAATTTAAATCAAGTCAGAAATCATCCTTGGTTAGCTCCTCATGCCCCTTTCTTATCTGTCACTCCAAATGAGTGGGATATGAATTATAAATCTTCAATTCCTTTACCATCCCAATCCGATAAGACTAATAGAAGATTATCTTTAATGGAAAATCCAACTTCAGCTTCATTTATGTTTAACAAACCCCATATTAAGTCTTATTCGACTAATAATGTTTCTTCTTTATTATATTCAGACCCTGCTGCTCCACAAACCTCTCATGCAGTCGCTGTTCCGTCTTCTTCAAGTGCTTCAGTTACAGATTTAAGTATTTCAACCTCGATAAATCCAAAATCTTCTATTCATTCTAGTTATAATAATAATATCAATAACAATGAAAATAACAATTATTCACGTGATCATAAAAGAAGTGACTCTTCTGCAAGTTTGGCTGCTCTACAAGCCGTTGTTGAAGCTGATAATGTTGAGCAATCAAAAAGAAATCCGGTTCCAACTGAACTGCCGTCATCATCATCATCATCATTATCAACAGCATCAAAAATTATTCCACAATTCATTCCCCTTATTACAAATTCATCAACTCCAAGCGATTCTACCATATCATTATCACCTGTTGGTAAAGGTTTCGAAACGATTGTTGAATCACCAGAGAAGAATAAGACTGAAATGTTACCTCCGTTGATGGCACCTTTCCCAAGAACCTCTAATACGCAGACTAAATTGCCAACGAGACCAGCAAGACAAAGACCAACCTCTTATCATCCAGGTTCAGCTTCATCTAATTACCAATTTCCTTCCAGCGATTTATCATTTTTATTACCCTTAAATACCTCGGATTCTTCCTTAACCACACCAAATGCGTCTAAGTTTGAAATAAGTAATAGTAAGTTAAAGATTGCCACTGCTGGATCTTCTTCACCTTCGAAAATTATTGAACCAACTTTAGATATGTCAATTGCAAATGGTAAGATTTATAATGGTGAAATTAAAACTCCTGTTTCTGAAAAACGTAAATCCGCTGCATTGGATTCCTTATCAAATGCAATAGATCTATTATCAATTTCATCAAAACAAACTCATCATCAACATGAGGTTCCTGAACCACAACAAAAAGAGAATAAACCAAGCCCAAATTCATCTCAGGATATTACAGCCAGACAGGAAACAATTACTGCTTCAACTGATAGCACGATAGTTAATTTACCTAAACCAAGAAATCATATTGCTGAGAATATTACTAATTCAAAAATGTACGAGAAAGAAAATGAAAATACAATAGGACGTTCAGCATCAATTTCTAGAAGACAATCAACTAGAACAACATCAAAATCATCTGAAAAAGAAAATAGATCAGTTTCTGCATCAACTTCAACTTCAACCTCGAGTATCCCCCCAAAATATAAGAGGTTTAGTATGCTGTCATTCTATCATTCATCTTCATCATCGCCATCACTAACTGAACCTCAAACACCCAGGGAGTCAACAGAAAGAAAACCACTGGAGAGTTCGAATAGAAAACTCAACTCACAACCTGTTCATTTGAAAGAAACAACAGTTGTATTATCTGGACAACAAAAGAATATGGACGTTCCAAATAATGTTGGTGGACATAAAGCCAGCAGTGCTTATAAAAGAATGTCTATGCCCGTTCAACCAAATAATACTAGTGTAAGTAAACCAAAGGACAAGGAAGGCTCAACTGCAAAGAGGGTTATGGATTTCTTTAAGAGAAGAAGTATTAGAATTTGAACAGATAAACAAATCAATAATTTGTTCCCTTTTTCATGGTTGTTAGTGCTTTTTTATCTATAGTTGTTTTAACTTTGAGATAAAAAGGGACTAAAAAGAAAAAGAAGTGCACTGTTTTCTTTTTTTAATGATAAAATTACTTGCTGGATTTTTTGTTGATTTTTTGTTTCACTGTTTAGATTTAGATATGTGATTACTGTTTTATTTTTTTAATTTATTGTTTTATTTGCATGATATATTATATTTTTTAATTTTTTTTATTATATTTTTTTTGGGAGAGATTCCTGATCATTTTATTTTTATTCTTTTAGTGTGCATTTTATGTTTTGAAACCTTTTAACTACAATCGTTTTTTATGTAAATTTGTTTCTTTATATTTTATTTTATTATTTTTGATTCCTTATATGTATTCTTTTTCTGGTATGCTTTTTCCTTTTTTTTAAATTTATTAATTTATTCCTTTATTTTTAATGTATCGTTCTTATGTTATGTTTTTTTTTTAATATATTACCAATTTAATATCATTTTAATTTTTTATTAGCAAACAAATCATATAGCTCAACTTTCTTACTCAATAAACAGAGTTCATTTATATTTATACAAGGCCAGATTTACGGCAAGGTACAAGCAATGAAAAAATAAATCAAAAAAGTAATATTTTTGAATTTCATACAATCAATAAATTTCCAATAAAAAAAATATACATAAAAAAGATATAACAATAATAACAATAATAACAATAATAAAACTACTTAAGTTCTCATTTCAAATCTTCTACCAGTTGCTGTTTTTCTATCATGTTTGATTTCTTCTTCATCAACATCTCTTCTTGCTCTATTTAGAATTTTAGTGAAAGAACTAACTCTTGATCTCATTCTCTTATGTAAGTAACACTTAACAATTTTAATATGATAATGAAAGTAAGATCTAAATAATTCAATGTGGGTGATTGAATTCCATTTATGTTCCTCAGTATCTAAATGTCTTGGGAACAAAACAAAAGTAATATAAACCTTATCTTTATTGTCAATATCGTTAACTAAATGCTTAATTTCCAACGGAACTTCATTATGAGAATTAATAACTTGTGGGGCCTTTTGAATTGATCTTTTTCTTGCATCAGAGAATTCTTGCAAGAAAACTTTTGAAAAAACTTTATCAATTTCATCTGAAAATATAGTTGAAAAGATAACCGTAACTCTGTCATGTTGTGGCTTAATATATATATTTTCATTATCCCTATAATCTAATTTTAAGACTGGTTCATTAGAATCGCCAGCTTCACCATATAAATTATTTGGATCAATTTGAACACTCTGAGATAATTCATTATATCTATTGAAAGCTTTTAAGAATGCAGCACCAAAACAGTTTCTTTTAAGTAATGATAATTCAATAATTAATTCTTCAATATCAATTGAGCCAGCAGATTCTTTAAAACTATTTAAATCTAAAATTAATGATAAATTATAACCAGGATCCACGCTAGCTTGCCCATCAATGGTTAGGAAAGAATATTTGGAATACTTAGATTGAACTAATTGTAAAACATTATATTCTAATAAATCCTTCCAACATTTAATGCCGATTGAATAAACTATTATTGATTTATCGGTTGGAGTGGATATTTTATAAGAAGTAAAATCAAAATCGGTTATGATACGATCAAGAGTAACAGGTTTATAGTCTGGAGCAAACACATTAGTAAATGTCTCTTTAACTAATAAGTTTTCAGCTTCTAATTGTAACATTGCGAGTGATATATGAACTATCTAAATCTTCTCCATTTGAAGTTGAACAGCTGTTTAAGAAAGCCATTGTGCTTTTTGGCATTTAGAGTGTCGTGCGCGGCACAGTCGTCGAGTTCAAAACTTCAGTTCAACAGAAACAGAACAAGAAAAGGGGCAACAACTTCTTACTAACAACACAACAACTCCATGTCCTTCTTTGGCTTCGATCCAACGGGCCATCATACAAATAGCAGAGAGACTCCGGAGTACGATTTTGAGGAGGATGATGCCTTGAACGACGAGACCTTCGGTGCTGACCTTACTGACATCCGTAAAGATTTCGATTTCGGCTATGGGAATACTAAGTCAAAGACAGAAGATGAGTTCTTAGTTCCGGCTACTGGATCTCACATCAAACCAGGTGTTTCTTATGCTAAGGCTGTCACCCAAGATGAAATCCTACAGCCAATGGCCTCTTTATGGACTGACAGTGGTTCAACCGCTGTGCAAGACGATTCAGAAAATGCCAAAACAAATGATAAACCAGATGCTGATAAGGTCCTATCATTGCAAGAAATCGAAGCTAAGTTAAATAGTTCAAATTCACTTCAACAGCAACAATCCCAACCTCAACCTCAGGCTCAGCAACAGTTCAATCCTTATTTTCCTCCTCCTCAAGTTCAACAGCAAATGTTAAGTGCTGCTGTTGCTTCTGGGCAATTTCCAACTATGGAAGCTGCTATGCAGGCTTTGAATCAATCTTTGATGGCTGCTGCAGCTGCCTATCAACAGCAACAACAACAACAAGGTATCATTGCTCCACCTCCATTTATCCAAGCCCCACCTACTTTCCAACAACATTTACCTTTGAATCAACAACAACAACAACCACAACAACAAGTGCAACAACAACCTGTGCCACAACAGATTGAAGGTCAATCAAGGGATCTAAGTTCACCATTAACAGACGATGCTAAACCTGAACAACATTATCACAATAACTTAATGTCAATGGAAAGATTTCCTCCAATTTCTGCAGCTTTTGAAAATAGTAAGCAAAAGCAACTACCAGCACAACAACAGCAACAACAACAACAACAACAACAGGGTTTTCAACAACAGAATGAGAGTCATCAACAAAGACAACCATATCAACAACAACGTAATAGCAATAGTAGAGGTTATTATAGCCAACAGCAAAGACAGCAAAGAATGGAACATCAAGCGCAACAACAAATGGAACAAATGTCTCCTGAAGAACGTGAAAAATTCTTAGCTAGAAAGGCTAAAGTTTCAAAGATTATTAGATGTTCCGGTTTTATGGGTCCAAAGGACAAAGATTTTGTTACAAGATTTCAGTTATCACAAATTGTTACTGAAGATCCATATAATGAAGATTTTTATTACCAAGTTTTTCAGATCTTTAAGTCATCTATGTATGGTGGTAATTCTAATGATGTTAATTCAATTGCCCAAAAATATTTAGAACAGTCTGGCCATAGATTAGGTGGTAGATCTAAAAGAGTTGATATTGCTTTACAAAGAATGCAACAGCAAGTTTCAAAAGCTGTTGCTGTCGCCAAAGAAAGAAGTCAAAGAAAAGGCACTCTTACAAAAGAAGGTGCTTTAGGTAAAATTTCATTTGGTACAGGTAAGCAACCAAGACAACAAATTGTTATTAAAAAGAATGAAGAAGAAGACTTAAATCAAAAATCAACTACTTCATTACCAAAGGAGTATAAATTTTCAAGATCTTCAAGATCTTTCCAATTATCAATCATCGAAGCAATTTATACAGAAGTTTTGAAATTAGAGTCTTTGGAAAGAGAGAACTTACCTTGTGATTCAACTGAACTTTGGAAATCATTACATCTAAATGATAAGATTAAAACTTCAGAAGAAGAAATTAATCCATTTATTTCCATTTTATCATTTGATAAAACAATGAAAGTTTTTCAACGTATGTTTCATTTCTTTTCCCCAGAAGAACAGTATCAAATTATTGAATTGATATTTACACACCTACAAAAAATTGATATTATCTTGAAAACTTCTTATGAAAATTATTTTGAATCAAATTACTCAATCCCAAAGAAAATCAATGATAAAATTGAATTATTTCAATCTACAATTAGAAAGACTTTAGTTATATTTTTGGATCAAACTGACTTCCAACAATTATTAAATATTTTAAATGAAATCATAGAAAACAATAATGTTTTATTTTTATGTACAACAAATACAGGTATATCGTTATTTACTGTTATAATTACAAAATTAGTTTTAATGAAGCAAGAATTCTCAAAAAGTTTAAGCGCAGAAGATTTATTAAATTACACCCAAGTTTACGATAAGTTTTTCCAAGGTTTAGAAGGTAGATTATCCTCGATATTCCCACCTTACTTTTCAAATGATGAATCAAGAAAAGTTATCAATGAAGAATCGTCCAAAAATGATGCCTATATCTGGCAATTTTTAGCAGCTTTATCATTAGGTGGTTTACTAAATCATCAAAGAGTTATTGTTGAAGAAATTAGAAATGAAATCTTTGGTGTTATGGAATTATCAAAAGCTAGCAAAGAACAAAATGATTTAAATAAAGCTAACTTACTACTTGAAAATTTGAATTTATTCTTAAATGTTATGGGATTAAATGCAACTGATAGTGATATTGCCGAATTAGGTGAGAATTAAACTTTTCTAATGTACCCGTCATAATACGTATATACTTAGGTTATGTTTTCGTTGACTTTGTTGTTTAATATATATATATGTTTACCAGTTTTAATATTTTAAAAAGATTTTTTAAAAAAATTGAAAGTAGAATACAACGAAACATTATCTGCGCATTTTTCCTCATCAAGAACGTTCAAGAACGTTCAATAACGACTATCATCCTGAGGATTTACTTTCTAATGAACTGTACCAAGTAAAAGAAGAAAGTATTTAAATGGTTACAACAACTGAAAGGCATAAATTATTGTAAGCATTATTAAGATAGTCATATAATGCAACTCAAACTAAATACTAACTTATCCTATCGTGTTGTCTTTTCTTTTCAAAGTTGTTATGGAACATTAATGAATTCCAAAATATTTCATGA
The DNA here is from genome assembly GCA_030567475.1 of Ambrosiozyma angophorae. Classification (NCBI taxonomy): domain Eukaryota; kingdom Fungi; phylum Ascomycota; class Pichiomycetes; order Pichiales; family Pichiaceae; genus Ambrosiozyma; species Ambrosiozyma angophorae. Next base: position 207,156 of record JAJLSH010000220.1, read on the forward strand.
AATGATTGGTAAATCAGTATCAGAGACAAAGGATTATTTATCTTTTAAGAAGGCGATCTTAAAGGGATACATGAGGTGTAGTGTTAAAAATGAATCGTATCCAGCTGCTGTAAAAGTTATTGATTATAAAGTTACTGATGATATAACTACTGTTAATGTTAAGAATCGTTGCAACGAGTTTAACGATTACTTGGTTAACGGAATTTTGGTTGGTGGTCTGTCTGATAGTGATGTTAGAAAGTTAGATGATTATGAAGGTGATGAATATAAAAGAATTAATGTTAATGCTTGTGTTAGTGGTGTGGAGGAGAATTGTTGGTTTTATTTATGGACTGATCCATTATCGAAGCTTATCTTAGATAAAGATTGGAATGTACCGTCGGATTTATTAGTTGATTGAATGGAATTGATTCAATTCGATTGGTTAGGAAGCACATATATCATAAATAGGTAATTTATAAAATAAAAAATATAATAAATAAATTATTTACTTCTCAAGTAATGAAGAAATATACTTATTTAATTCTAACGATTTCTCTTCTTCTAACCTATTACAAATAACTTGCAAAGAGACAGCCCCACCATTAAAACTATTTAATTGATTAATATATTGATTATGAACTTTTTCATCAACATCAGAAATAAACTGTTTTTTAATAATAGGAATATCAATGTTAATATCACATTTAAAAACTGGGAATGTTGTAACTGAATAATCCAAAGCATTCCAAGCAGAAGTAAAAGGAGTTGGAACAACATGATCTAATAAGCAACCTGGTAATGGGGATATTGGTGAAATAATAGCATCAATTCTTTGACCATTGTAATGGTTATTCCATAGGTTTAAGTACTCTACAGTCAATTGTTGTCTATATAATTGCATTTCCCAAACTTTTGAAGTTAACACATCAATTCCATTCGATTCCCATTCAATAAACTCTTTATCTTTTGGTTCATTTAGTTCTTTGAAAATATTTGTTGCAGTTTTCCAACCGTTAGCACCAAAATATGGACTAACACAATTATCGTTCAAATCACGAATGTAAGTGTTTGGCCAATCAACTACTATATGACCCTGTTCTTTTAGTTTTAATTTAACTAATGACAATGCTCTTAAAATTGGTGAGGTTGCACTTGTTAAGCCATCATTATCTAAAAAGGCAATTATTAAAGGTTTTTTAAAATCTAGATTAATTGTTCTATATGGTAATGGCAAACAGCTTGGATCATAACTCAAATAAGGTTTCGAATCATTAATTGATTTGAAAGAATACCGAACATTTTCTAAATAGTTTGATAAAATACCATAAGTGGTTTTTAAAGATTCTAAACCTTTTTGTAAAGATTCAGTATTGAATGAAGGAATTCTACCATCCGAAGGTTTTATTGAATAAACTAAATTTAAACCAGCCGGATGTCTAACTGAACCGCCAGCATCAGACCCAATGCCAAAACAACTACATTTTAAACATGCAACTGCACCTTCACCACCCGATGAACCACCCACATTTAAATATTTTCTGTTGTGTGGATTTAACGTTCTACCAAATAGTTGATTTCTGGTTTCTGTAAATAACATGCCCTGCGAACAATTTGATTTGAATAATACAATACCACCTTGATCTTTTAATAATTTAACAATCGAAGAATCATCAGTTTTAATATCTAACGATAAATTAACTATACCCATACTTGAGGAGAGCCCACAGACATTGATATTATCTTTTAAGGAGATTATAATACCATGAAATAAACCTTTTAATTTACCTGTTTTCTTAAAATAATGGTCAAGTTCTTTTGCTTCCTTAATTGCTTCACTAAACCTAACTTCTGAAAAAAAATTAACTAACTGATGACCTAATGTTGATCTATAACAATATGCTTCAACAGTTTCAAGTACAGTTAATTCACCAGTTGAATATAACTGTAATAATTGTTCAATTGTATAATTTGTTATTTTTTTATGTTTATTTGATAATAATAAAGAATTATCAATGAAATTTGAAACATCATTGTGGGTTTCAATAGATGGAAGGTCCCCAATTGAAGCTTTGTAAGGTTCTAATATATGTTCTCTTTGTAATAATTTGTTTTCTTTAATGGTTTTCCAGTCTGTCATAGTTATTATATAACAATTTACCAAAAAACGATTGAAACATTTGATTTTATCAACAATTCGCTTAAATCTTTTATGGTAAAATTATATTATAAATTGACAGTACGATTGTTACTTATGCCATAGTAAAAGTCAAAAAAAAAGAAAGAAAAACAAAAGACTAGCATTATAAAAATTATAAATAGTATAAATATTTGAGTTACCTGCTTTCATTGTACCAGTATGAGATCTATTAATTTGGTTATCTGTATCAGTTTTTGGATCTGAAAAAGTTGACGCATTTAAATTCTGAATTGCCTACAAGAAATCAGTTTTGAATCAGTTGCTTCATCCTCTTTTTACCTTCAGATTTGTTTTAACTGGCCAATTGTATTACATGAAAGAGATTAAAGAACCAGTATGAGTTTTTAAAGCAAAATTATCAATTGGTTTCCGATTAATAAAGTTAACCAGTTAACCAGTTAACCAAAAGTCTGACTTGTAATCAGTTTTTATTTCAATGAATCCAATGTACCAATGCCACCTTGTAATTCACCAATAAAGCAAGCTAATGTGTAAAATCATTTAAAATTGGGAAGCCATCATGAATTAAAATTTCGACAACCAACAACCATATTTCTTATTCTATATTTCAAACACTAAGTCCATAAAATACATTCATTGCATTGTTAAATTTTACTTTACACTTAAAATCCTCATTTGCTGGATTTGATCTTTTCTTATCGTTTTTTTGTTTTTTTGATCAATAAATTGATAACTTTCCATGATAAATGAAAAATAAACAAACGGCGTCGACCGACGCGTCGAGTTCAGATAGGGTCACGTGAACCGAATTGGCTGGTTTCTCTTTGATTTCTTTGATTCTTTTGATCCCTTTTCTTGGTTAGTCCCATTCCAGCCACTTATTTTCTTTAAAACCTTAAGATCCCTGCTGTTCCCTCCTCTGTTCCCACTTCATCTTACAACTCTTTCTCTTCATTATAGTTTCAATGGATTCCGACTCCACTGGTGAGTACGTCCCAAGAATCAGTGTCCAGTCTTCTCAGAGCCCCCCTTTTCAAGCCTTCGAAAATGATAAGAATGATGATTACCCTTCTCAATCCAATTATCCAAGAAATGAGCCTGCACAATTGATTAAAGGCAGGAAACAGGAACAACACTCACAAAGTGAGAAAACTCCCTCTCCTCCTAATCATATTAATGATTATTCCTTACCAATGAGACCTTATGGTTCAAATAATGCCTTTCAACATTCTCCACCTTATAGTAAACGACACTCAAATATTTCTAACTATTCAGGGGTTGTTCAAGATGTCAACGTTGATACCATTAAATATGTTGTTGATAGTAATAAGGATCTTTTGGATATGCCTTCAACTTTCTATTCTCAAGTTACTGAAGTCGCAACTGTAAAGAATGATCCACCGATTAGTCGTCAACAAGAAGGATTAACAAAAACTCCAAGTTTACAATCTTCGAATAGATTATTGAGAAGTTCTTCAGCTGGTATAATGGATAATTCAAATAAATCAATAAATTATATAAGATCTTTGTCAGGTGTTTCAGATGTTTCGAAAAATTCCAATAATTCTAATTCTTCAAACACAGAAATTATTCCAGTTGTCCTATCAAGTAAAAAATATAGAAGTACAAGTAATGCTTCAGATTATGATAACGATAATGATAATGCTTCTTTTACAAGCTCAATTCATCAATCTCAAATGTTACATACAGATATTAAAGGTAATTCCTTTAAAAAGCCTGACATTCAAAATTTAATTAATTTAGAATCCCCTTTACCTGCAAGATCTCCAAAAAGGCCGTTATCTGGAAGCTTCGGTACATCAAGTACCGAAGAATCTTTACATAAATTTGAAGAAGATCAATTAAAAACCCCAAAACAAAGACAGGAAGAAATTCTAAAAAGAAATGAAAAAAACTTAATTACTTCCTCCAAATTATCAAATGTAGCAACCTTTGATGATCAAGATGAAACTCTTTCATTAAAAAGAAACTCGGTTGTCTCAAATGAATCTGTTTCATCTAATAGAGTTAATGTCCCATTACCTGAAACTATCCATGAGTCAACGAATTCTCCAAGTTCCTCAATTCTTGTTCCAAATCCATTAAATGAACAAACTCCAAAACGTTCTTCGTCACAAGATTCAGAGAACTCTTCAAATCAAGAATCTGTACTTTCCATTCAATCATCAAAATCAATTACAAATAGAACAAAGTCACATTCAGGTAAGCGTTTCACTTCAACGGCTAGCCCAGAAAGAAGTGAGAGACGTATAAGCGGCTTAATTAATAATAAATTTGATGACATAATGAAAGAATTTGAAAATCTAGAAAGTGAAATTAGAGAACAAAATTTAATTGAAAGAAATACAAATGAAAAAGAAATTATTAGTGATGAAGAAATTTCTTCATCTCCAAAACTCAAAATTTTTCAAGCATCTGAAACTGACCATTCATTAAAACAGTTAAATATTGGAAAACGGAAACAAAGAGAAAGAGAAAGAGAAAGAGAAAGAGAAAGAGAAAGAGAAAGAGAAAGAGATGCTGAAATACATCCAATTATTACGACTTCTGATATTATGGACCCAAGAAAAACTTCATATACGTCGAAGAATTTACCACCAATTCCTATTGAATCAAGTATTCCAAAATCTAGTATATTACCTCCAACTTCAAGAGTTTATTCGAATAGCAGAGTTCCATCTGGTGCTGATACAATTACTTCATTAAGTAATGTTAATTGTGGATTACATTCCGGTAATGTGAAGTCCAAAAAATCAAATAATAATTTAACAGGAATACTACCTGCAAGAGATACAGCTACTTCTGCATCTTCCTTACATTCATTTGCTTATCATGGTCGTAATGAATCGATTACATCTAATATTTCTGGTAATTCAACTCCTCACAAAAGAAACTATTCAATCAATTCAACTACTGATAGAACCTATTCATTAACTAATTCGATTACTGGTGGTGAATCATTTGTTACCGCTAGAGACATTGATTCTGATTATGATTATACAACTAATTTTTTTAAGGATTCAAAGAATAATTCATTGACGAATACTGGTGCTATTATGAAAATTCGAACTGAAGAGGATGCTGATTTGGGTATTGATAGATCAACAACTATAAATGCCAATACTTTAGCTTCCAAGCATTCTGCTACTCCAATTAACAAGTCGATTAATAGAGTAATTAGCTTGCCCGATCAACCATCATCAAATTCTGAACAATTTTCATATGATATAAATACTCCATTATTGAAAAGAAATGAAACAGGTTCATCATCTGACGATGCATCAATATTTGAAGATGAAAGAAGTAATAGAAGGGTTTCAAAGGAAATTAAAATCAACGAAGATTCATCAAATGAAGAAGATGAAGGTATTAAAGCTGAAGATATGTTTGAAGATATTGAAATTAAAAATTCTTCCAAAAAACCATCAAGAATTCATAGAAATTCTTCACGTGCTAATAAAAGATCTTCAAATAATCATAAGAGTGGTAAGAAAAACAAAGTTAGACCATTTTCTTATGATACATTAGCAAGATTATTAAATGCAACTGATGGAATTATCATAGGACAGGAGTTTTCTGAATTAGAAATACCAACCGAAGAAAAATATTTAATTGAAAAGATTGTTGATAGTATAAGTAGATTAACTGCTAATATGATGCTGAATCCAAATAGGTATGAGCAAGGTTGCACTCGTTTAGAAAAGGTTTTGAATGCTCTTGAAGGGTTCGAGTGATGTTTGGTTTTTCAATAAAATCTTTTATTTGTTGTTTAGGTTTATTTTAGATTTAATTGTTTTCTTTCTTTTTGTTTACTTGTATTTTATTTGGTTTACATTCAATTTTATTTAATTCTAATTTCTTTTATTATCCTTTCTTTCATCCGTCTTTTCTTTTATATTCCATTTAATTAATAACTATCTATGTAAAAATAAATTACTTGCAATGTGTAAAACGAAATCAACATATCAATTCAATATAAGGAAAATAAAATAAAAAAACACTCTAATATACAGAACAAAGACAGTAAAACATCACTCAGCAACTACTTTCTCTTCAATCCACCACTTCTAATAGGAGCAACAGGTCTATCACTCTTGGTATTAAACAACGGAGCATGTTTTAAAATCTCAGGTATATTGAAAAATAATATCTGTGAGCCTCTAATAAAAACATGATCGGAATGACTGACTTCGCCATTTCTTTGTATCACTATAGCATCTTTTAATTGAACGTTCATATTATCTTCAGATTCAATTAATTTTCCTTTATATGATTGTCCTGTTGTTAATTCAAGTTGAATTATATGACCCTAGATTTAATAAACGAGATAGTTAGTATGACTGTCATTACAAAGGAAGCTAGAGGGTAAGGAGGTAGATGAAAGTGATACGTACTTGCGCTTCCGCTAGTAGTTTGACTGGTATACTGATACCCATAGCTAGTTATTGTGGTTGCTGTCGTTGGTGATAGTTGAAGTAATTGGTATTTGTAAAATGTCAAAAAGTTAAAAAAATAAAGCGAAACAGAATCAAAGATCCATTCAACAGGTCAACAGGGCAACAGCAATGGACACAATTGAAACAACAACCCAGAATGCCAGCCAACAGGCCGTGTTGGCATTGGAAGAGGTTGGGCTTCAATTTCAAATTACTTCTCAGATATCTAGGCTTTTGGTGAAAAATAACATGCTGTACATTGTGTTATCATCTGGAGTTGTGTATAGGATCAATTTGGACCAACCAGAAGAAGTTGGCAAGTTTAAAGTGGAGACAAACAATCAATTGGTTGATGCGTACTTAGATTCGTTAGGTTATCATTTGGTAGTTAGAACTAATAAAAATGAATTCTATTATTTAAATGTTTTATCAAATTCATTTAAATTATTAAATAAGTTAAAAAACTTACCAATTTCTTCAATATTATTCTTAAAATCTGATAAGAAAATATCAAATAAAAATGATTCAGGATTGATTTTGTTGAGTACCCTAACGGGACTTATTTATGAATATTCAATTGAATCTAATAAAGAAAAATCATTCAATCAATTATGGAAAATAAAAGAGAGAATTACTGGTATATCAGGTGGACTAATTGATAATAAAGAGGGACAAAATTATTGTATTCTATGTGAATTAGGTGATACAAATAAAATAATTCAATTTAATTCATCAGAATTTAAAAATTGCTTTAAAAAAGATCCATTAACTTATAGTTTTAATTCAATTTCAAATTTCACATCGAAACTTAATAATTTTGCATTTTTAGATATTAATGATCAAGATAATTTATACCAAATTTGTTATGGTGGCTTTAATTTCAAAACTAAAATTGAGTTAAATTTTATTAAATTAGATAAATCGATTGCCAAAAATATTAAAAACTTATTAATTACAAGATATCATTTAATATTAATGTTAAATAATAATGAATTAATATTATATAATAGTTTAAATGGGCTTGAAACTTCAAGAGCTTCATTTGATTTACTTGAACCGTTTATAAATTTCACCTATGATGAAAAATTTGATACTTATTGGATTCATTCAAAAACAACAATGTGGGAAATTATATTAAATGATGAAAATACTGATATTTGGAAAATAATGGTATCAAAAAGTATGTTTGATGAAGCTTTATCAATTTTAGAAAAAAATAAATCTGATAAAAGTAATGAAATTAAAAAAGATTTTGTTTTATCAAGTAAAGGCTATTCTTTATTTAATAGTAATGAATTTAATAAATCTGCAATTATTTTAGCAAATACAAATGAACCATTAGAAAAAGTTGCTCTAAAATTTTTAGATAAACAAATGAATTCAAGTTTAAGACTGTATTTAATTACAAAATTGAATATTTTGAAAAAATCATTTTATATGCAAAGGGTTATGTTAAGTAGTTGGATTGTTGAATCGTTTATTGAAGATTTGAATGAACTTGATAATAAATTATTCATTAAAAGCAATAAATCGTTTAATAATACTATAAATCTAAATGGAAATGAAAACCATAAAAATGGCAAAATTAATGAGGATATACAATTTAAAAAAGATCAATTAGTTGATCAATTTCATAAATTTTTAAATGATTACAAAGATCTTTTAGATAAAGTTACTGTTTATCAGATCATTTCGGCTCATAATAGAACTGATGAATTATTATATTATTCAAATTTAATACAAGATTTTGAATTTGTTTTGAAATATTATTTAAATTTACAAAAGTGGGATGAAGCTTTAAAGATATTATCGATTAGAAAAAAGCCGGAATTAGTTTATCAATGCTCAACGGCATCATTAGCAAACTATCCAGTTCAAACAATCTTAACTTGGAAAAGGTTAATTGATGACCTCGATTATAAAAAACTTTTGCCTGCTCTATTAACATATAATAAAACTGTCTGTAAAATTAGGGATATTAAGCCTGAATTTAATCAAGCCATAATATTCTTGCAATTCCTTATAAAAGAAAAACAGATTAAAGATAAGATACTTCATAATACTTTATTATCAATTATAATTACTTATCCAAATCTTGAAAATGAAAATTTAATTATTAAATATTTAGAAAGTCAACAAAGATCAAGAACATTATTTGGAAACTCAATAGATTATGAAATTTCCTTTGATCCTCAGTTTATATTAAGACTTTGCTTTAAATGTAAGAAGATTCAAAGTGCCATTTTTATTTATTCGATGTTAGGAAATTATGAAGAAGCGGTTAAATTAGCATTGGACAATGATTTAATTGAAGTTGCAGTTTTCGTTGCTGGTAAACCATTAGAATCAGAAACACTACGAAAAAAACTTTGGCTAAATGTTTCAAAAAAGTTAATTAAAAAAGTTATAATGAATGATAAATTTTTAGAACAACACCAAAAACTTTTAGAAATTAATATTAACCAAAATGGTGATAATGAAAATTTAAATTTAAAAAAAGATGATAAAATTTCCAAATTACTAATATTTTTAATGAATAAATGTGAATTATTAACAATTAAAGATATACTACCATTATTTCCTGACTTTATAGTTATTGACAATTTCAAAGAAGAAATAGTTAAATCACTAGAAGATATGTCTTCAGAGATGCATAGATTATCAAATGAAATGGAATCATCAATTGTTCAATCAAAAAATATCAATAAACAAATTAATGAATTCAAATTGACAAATTTTCAAATAGTATCCCCAACTGAATCCTGTGTTATTTGTAATAAAATATTAACCATTAGAAGATTTATTATATTTCCATGTTACCATTCTTTCCATCAAGATTGTTTGGTTAGAATTATATTAAATTCAAATGATTATAAGTTTAAAAATTCTATTTATAAGTTACAAAAAAAAATTATGGTTAATAAAGGTAATAAAGATGTAATCACGGATATTAAAAATGAAATTGATTCATTACTATCTACTAAATGTGCTTTGTGTACAGATATAAAAATTAACGATATCGAAGAACCTTTAATTAAGGCTGGTGATAAAGAACAAATCGAATGGGATTTGTAAACTACTTTTTTTTCACACTTTGTTTATTTTTTATTATTCTAATTTTATTTACAAGTTATATACTTAAGGCACGTATTACACTGTTACCTTAGGTTCTTCTTTTTTCTCCCTCGGCACATAATTAAATTTGGTATTGTTTAAACCTTTCAACATTTCAGTAATATTATCTTCAATTAATTCCTTCACTTCACATGCACTTTCACTATCAACAAAATTATTAGGAAATCTATTAGATAACCAAATATATGAGGTAATTGTTTTATGAAATTTTTCAAGCAATTGTAACCTTTCACGAATTGGTTCCGCCATTTTAAAAACTTCACTTTTTCTAAATTTGACACCATCTTTTGAATATTCTTTATTATCTAGTATTTCCTGTATATTTGTTAAATAAAATGGCATAGTTGGGAAATCAAAAATTGATTTTTTCTCTCTCTTTGCAATAGTTTGATACAGATCACCAATTAAATTATTAAATAACAATGTTGCAGGCTCTCGAGTGTCAGTTTCAAAATTAACTGGACAAGCAACGCATCTAATTAAATCTTGAATTAAAAATTCATTTTTAAATTCCTTTTTTGATGATATAAAACTTGATGAAGTTTTAAGATCTCTTAATGACTGAACTGAAAAAGGAGTTTCAGAATTGGCTGATTTAACGGGAAAAATGCCTTCCATTCTTAATAAATCAATTTGAAATTTCTTATACATTGTGATGAAATCACTATTTCTTGGAAACATCGAGTAATATTTGATCCATAAATCTTGCAGTGGAAATAAAACTGCACGATTTAAATATTTAATTGGTGCATCCATACCATCTGCAATGACCTCGAGATCGTCTTGTACAAAAGCTGTAACATGACCAATAGATTCTCCAACACCGTACCTTCCTGCCCTACCACCAATCTGTTTAATGTTAGATGATGTTAAAGTAACCATATCCTTACCATCAAATTTTTGAGAAGTAGTGAAAACAACTCTATTAATTTTTAAATTTAATCCCATACCAATTGCATCAGAAGCAACAATCACATCATATTCACCGTTATTGAACATTTGGGCCTGTTTAACTCTTGTTTCTGGAGGTAATGCACCATAGATAACGGCACATTTTAATTTTGTATTCTTTTCAATTTCCAATTTGGTAGATAAAATTAAAGTCTTTGAAAAGCAGACAACTGCATCACCTTTTTGTAAATCCATAATTGATATTTTTTTCTTATCGACGACTAATTTACCCAATCTTTTGTATTCATTAATAACTAAATCATCACCAGTGACTTCAATTAACTTTTTAATTAATGGAACTGATGAAACTTCACCACAAAGATGAATTTCTTTAGCTTTAACACCTAAAATAGCATTAGTCCAAGCAGAACCTCTAAATTCATCAGCAATCATTTGAATCTCATCAATGACGACGACATCAAAATTTTCAGTAAATGGAATCATTTCGATAGTACCAGAAGTAACACCAGCTCTATTTCCATTTTCATCAATATCAAATAGAACTTCCTCACCGGTGACTAAATTACATCTTAAACCCTTACTTTTAAACTTATCATAAACTTCTCGTGCTAATAATCTTAATGGACCTGCAAAATAACCTTTGGAAGACCCTTCAAGTTTTTTCAAAGCATTATAAGTTTTACCAGAATTTGTTGGACCAACGTGCATAATAAATTTTCTCTTTAATTTTCGAGCTTCCGGAAACCACTCATAAGGATTGGTGATATCCATAGTGTTGAATGTCAGATTTGTATTAAAATTTTGAATATTAGATGCATCATTATAAACATACTGTAATGAATGTGGTTTCATTCTGAAATACATTAATTTTTCCACTAATTCGTCTGAAATGGCTTGTATTCTGTCAATTTCAGTAGTGGAATTATTTATTGAAGTCGAACTTAAAGATAACGGAAGTGAATTTACATCAACTTTTTTATCTAATAAAGTTTGAATCAATGATGGTACATAATCAGTCTTTGGTGTTTGAAACTGTTCAATAATTTCGATCGGCGTAAGAGTTTTCTTTTTGTTATTTTCAGTTAATTCCTTCCTCAAATTCAATAATGTTTTTGAAAATTCTTTTTTGTAGCTTAATCTAAAATGATTTTTAAAATATATATTTAATAAATTAAATGAAAATGAATGAGTATTATAATCCTTTTTTAAGTTCGACTGAAACGCATATATAGAATTATGCAGCAGCGTGTTCGTATTGGGTTTAGATGAATAGAACCGCACCGAGCATCGTAAAACACTTCGCAGAGGCAGCATGATTGAATAATGAGAGTACTTGTTACATATAAACTAGATAAAAAAAAAATTAAAAAGATCAAAACTTTAGTTTCTAATTACTTTTCAACGGCACGCGCGGATTGCGGCTGTGCAGCGGCAGAAGCTGGGCACCCATGCGGCGCCAGTGAGCCGCTTTGCGCACAATAAACAAAAGCCCCAGAACCGCCACTCCGCAGAGTCCCACGGTCTTTGACATTGCACGCCAATCCCACGAGGTCTTTAGCGGCTTTCCCTCCAACTGTTCGAACATGGCGGCGTTCAACACATTCATGATGGAAGACACTTGATCCAGCTTAAATGGCTCTCCATTATTGTCCCAATATTCATCGGTGAATCTAGACACTATGAATGCATCCCCCACTTTGTAGTCTTCAATATTCAAGTTTGGCCACCACTTTTGTGTAAACATTAACGTACTTCTAGTAATGTAGACTGTAGTCAATCTATATTCTGGAACCACAAATACATTGTTAACCTTCTTCTTTAATTGCCTGATAATATCTTCACTCTTTGCAGAGTTGGCTTTTAACTTTTCAACCTCTTCATATTTCAGTTGTCTTTCATTCTTCAATTTACCAAACTGGAAAACTTGTTTTAGATAGTTAAAAGATTGATTATAGAATGTTAAAAAGTATGATTTCTTGAAAAAATCAATATGATCATTATCATCAACTACAGCAACCAAAACTTTCTCGGTTTTATCATAAATTACATTCTTAAACTTAGGGAAGATCTTTGGTCTAGAATAAATATTTAATTCTTCATAAACTGGATCTGAATTAATTTTAATGAAATCTAACAACTTATTATAATCTCTGGTGTCCCTTGAACTAAAACTTTGATAAACTGGAGAAAGCAGAGCGTTTTCCTTGATAGCAATAATCATAGGTAAAGTAGATAATGTCTTTGCTGCAAACAATTCTTTGTTGAATTCAACCTTTTTAGATTCATCATTAAATGCATTCATGTAGTTATCGGTTAATTCCATTTCTTGTTTTTCAATTAACTTTGGGAATCTCTCAACGTCTTTTGATTTGAACAAGTACACGTTTCTATCAATATCCATAACAGGTTGCAGCAAATGATTCAAAATGAGATCATCTTCAGGAACATGAGTCTTTTCATCATACAAATAAATAAATGAGACTTTAGGATCATTATTCAGATCAGCAATTTCACCATGTTTTGGTAATTTTCTATTGACTTTCATCTTTTTATCAAGATCTTTATATGTTAAATCTTCAAATTTATAAATTTCTAATAATCTTTTAGTCCAATTACTAAGCTTTTTGGTAGACAGTGAAGGTGATTTGTATCTAATCTTGTTTCCTCCTTGGTCAGATGGTAAGAACATAAAGATTTTTGGATCATAATCAACTATATCACCATCCATGATATCATCCAATCCTAAAGATTTACAAATTTTTCTATTTGAATTACAATTAACATAGCCAAATTCTATTTTGTTATCATGAACTTCATTATATAAGTTTTTCATTAATCTTTCCCATATGTTTCTAAATTCAAAACAACGAGGGCAATCTTTAAATAATTCAATTTCACTAAATTCGGAAAAAAAATTCTTAGGATTTAATTCAGCATCAGTTGAAGGCCAAAATCCAACTAAGATAGGTTTTTCATTTAAACCACCAATTATATTAATTAATTCATCAGGCTCAAGCATTCTATTAGCAACTTGTAAAGATTTAACAACATCCTTAGTTAAGCCAGATTGGCTATCAACATCATTAATCTCTAATAATTGATCATCTAAAAATCTTGAAAATCCAATGGAATCACGTTCATAATCTTGAAATGAAAAACTTGAAAGTAATTTACCACCTGGGCCATAAAATCTCATCATTGGATAATAAGATATAGATTCTCTAGTACATAAATCGCCAGATGCAACACAATCAACTTGATTAATAGTAATATCTAACTTTTCATAAATTTCATGTTTCTCTATATAGAATTTTTCCCATTTAGGTGCTAAATCTTTACAATGAAAGCAATAAGGAGAGAAAAATTCAATAAAATGATATCCAGTTTGTAATAACTTATCAAATTGTTCCATATTTAAATGATCTGGTAATTTTTGTTCTGATTTTGTTGTTTGGGGTTCTTTCGTACTAGGGACGTGTTCAACAACCACATCAAACCCACCCGTTTCTACCTTATCAACGGCCTTTACAACCGTAATCGTATTAAGTAGGCATGCAATCAAAGGTATAAGGCTAGTAGATAGTCTCATTATGCCTCTGTAATACTGATATTCTGGAAGGCAATCAATACAATTTCTGTGAGCAAGTTAAGTTGTCCTTTTTCAATGATCCGAGACAGTTGCACAGCCCGTCAACACAATTCGTCTTGTGCGATAACTGTTGTTGGTGTTAAAAAGTATATAATAATATATGTGCATTTAAATAAGTTTAATAATGTAGTATAAAAAGAAAAGAAGTGAAAATTTATATATAAATATGATATACACCAATAACAAAAAAAAAAAAAAAAAACACGAATAATAAATAATCTACTTCATGATCAATATATCATAACATCTTCATCGTATGTTTCAAAAAAGTTCCTAAAATACTCAAACGAGACCAAAGTAACGGCACTTGCAGGAACTGTTCTACAAAGATTAATTATGAATCCACTATAGAACCCTTTTGGGCCTTCACTTTTATATATTTCTTTGATTATCTTACCCACACTCCTAAATGAATTAGTACTTGATCCTGATGGATCGGTTTTAACGATTTGTAATCTAGTTCTAACAATCTCGTGAGGATACGTAACCGCAGAAGCAAGCATTTTACTAAATGTAGACGCCACTAGTAATTTAATAAAGTTTGGTTCTTTTGTTGGATCGTTTGGATCTTTAACTTCAAGTAATCTCTTCAAATTTTCATATAAGGGGAATTGAATTGCAACATGAATTAAGCCAAAATAAGAAGGTAATAAACCATTATAAAAAGATTTCACACCTTCGTTTCTATACATTTTCTTGAAAGCATCAGCAATACCATTATAATAATCTTTCTTTGCAGTTGCAGGATGATCAACAGGAATATGTTGTTGTTTTGGAAATCTATCATAAATAGATTTTCCGTTACCAATTTGCAGCATCAGTCTAGTTTTAACAACCCAAATTGGGTTTGTAACAGTTGAAGATATAGTCCCAGCAGACATTGCACCAAGACAATAACTTAAATTCTCATCATTTATAATTGAAGAATAACCTTTTTTGAACTTTTCATAACAAGCAAAATAAATCATCCAAGTTGGAAAATAACCTAAAGTCATTGGAATTAAACCTCTATATAAACCTCTTAAACCTTCTTCCTTACCAATTAATCTCAGAGATTGTATTATACCTTTATATTTAAATTGTTCATAGATTGAATTTGACTCGGGAGAAAAAGACTTTAAAAAAGCACCTTGAGCCTGCGACCTTGTTTTGGCAACATCAAGTGGACAAACTATAACAGCTGCTGTGAAACCTGCCAGAGCACCTGAAAATGCATTGATTTGAGTTCGAGACAAAAAACGGGCTTTTCTTCTTGGATGTGGAGTTCCTGACGGTATGAGTATTTCCGTTGTATTTTCTATCGTTTCATTTACTGGATTTGATGAATTTATATTTGACATCTTTTTTTTGTGCTTTCTAAAAAAAAAATAAGAATAAAAATAACAATATAGCAATAATTCAAATATAGTTTCAATTTAGAAAAGTTAAGGCAGTAAAAAAATTCTTTCAAGGTCAAAGAAGCAATAGCAATAAATAAAAGGTTATAAAAAATTTCAAAGGGTATTGATATGCTGGATCGTTTTGAGATATAAGCCCAACCTGGAATTCAATGTTGTGGAGTAAAAATCGAGTGTTTGATTATTCGACGAAACGTTGATGGATAACGATAAACGGAATTATTTGGCGAATATGAGCTATGTACCGTCTGATTCAGTTGTTCAATATCCTTACTTTGCTTTGCTTTGAAGGGAGAGGATAGTTCAGAGATTGTGTAGAAAGAGCTTAACCGGTAAATGGCGTTCAATGTTACAAAACTGCAAAGTGTTGATATTACAAATCAGAAAGAGGAATCCGAATATTGCGGACGACCCTTATCTCCTTTACTTCAAAACTACAAATGAGAAAACAAACAAGTTTCAAAGCAATCGATACCTAAAAAGATAAGTGAATTAGAACCCCTTTTCACAGTACCTTCTTTGTCTATCCATCAATGGTTTCTTGCTTCTTAACCACCACCAAGTTCTTTGTGCTCTCTGATTGGCCCGTCAGACACCCCCATCAATGCGGGGTGATTACCCGGCCTGTTTACGTCAGCGAACCCTATTTTCTCAGCGTTAGCGGGAGTGTTACGCGCTTGCGGCTTGAGAGCGCCAGAAGGAATTAAGATCGGCACTAATCTTCTAAACAATTTTAAATTAAGTGAACTGTTGATTTCCCACTTAAAGTTGTGAAGCTTGCATTCTTTGTCACGCAGATCTGTTTGAACAATGCTAAAATGCAGCTCCATTTTAAAATAATGACTACAGTTTAATCTTCCCACTTTACTTCAAAGTTGCATTTCAAACAAACGAAAAGAAAAAAAAAAAGCAGAAAAAAGGAAAAGGAACTCTATCGCCGGCAGAAACCATATGGCTTCGTAATAATAATTTTCAAACTACAAAGATTTGACCTAGTTCGGGAGCAACTTAAAGGTTTAGGGTTTAGAGTAGCGTCTTTTTAAATATTCCTATTGAAGGTTACACTACCGCAAGTATATGCGCCAAGTCTGCTGCAATCAACTTTTACAACGGATTCCAGCGGATATATATATATATAATAATTAGTTTTTCTGGGACACAACCAGAGCAAGCACATGGGGATAAACGACGATGTCATCGAAACTTCTTGAGAAAGTTCGAAAACGCAAACTCTACCATAACCCTAACATCAATTAGCCGCAAAATTTGATCTCGTCTACTTTCCCTTTTTGATACATGTTTACTTACACGACACTTAAACCGTGGTTTGGGACGATCAGTTAACACATGCGTTTCAATTAATGGAATGAATGTCTCGTAATTCTTGGAGAGTTATTGAGTGGCCTGCCCCTCTTCTGAGAAAATCAGCGTCACAAAAAAAAAAAAATAATAATAATAATAATAAATAGAACTTTATTAGCTAACACTGAATTTAGTAGCTGCCGGAGTTAAAATGTCATTTTCGTCACTGAAGCCTTTTTTTTTTTTTTTTGCACAGTTCTGAATTTGGCTCGCACCAAATCTCGGGCTATAGAGGTCGATGCGGTTAAAATCCGAAACGCAGTTGATGAAGGCTGGACTGCTATCTTATTTGCGCTCTGCAAGTAAAATTTGCTCTATAATTCAGCACGAATTTCACACGCGGAATCATCAGTGAGCCAAATTGGCATGTCGAGGATGGTTCAATGTGTATATTAAATAATAACAATACATTATGTGAATTACTAAATTTGATTGCACAGACGTGCATAAATGCATAGTTGCACCTGTCTCTTCCTTTTTAAAAGATAAATGTCTGATCTTTGGCCATTTGAACAAATATATATACAGTTCTTGGTTCCCCGTTCTTGCTGTTGCATAACTTTGTAAACTTTTCGTCAAATCTCAGCAAGTTGGGCCCATAAAACCCCCACCCCCTACACATAAAAGGACCGAATTTCCTTAATCAACACCTATCACCACCGTATATATTAAGAACCATAAACCTGTATAGACAGAAGAGGAGAATTGGGAATGACCACATTTACATTTCATGGTTACATTGAAACCTCAAAGGATGCTTTAATCGTCATTCAAAACACTTTACTTGGGAAACTACCTCTAGTGAACAGAAGACCAAATGAAAAAGAGCGCCCAAACCTAATTAAATCCGGTAATATTTTTGTGTTTGTTGAAGAAGCCTCAGGAATTAAAAGGTGGACAGATGGAATAAGTTGGTCGCCGTCAAGAATTCTTGGAAGATTTTTGATTTATAGAGAATTGGATAAAGACGCTTCAACTAGAAAGAATGACCCCTCGTATAGTCAACCAAATCGTGGGAATTCTTTACCAAATTCAATTTTAAGCAATTATAGTAGTCAGTATCCTATTTTGTCAGCAACTTCAACCTCGTCAGGAACTACGTATGTTTATAAATCAGAAGGCTTGGTGAAAAAATCTTTCACAATTGTTTTATATGACAATCCAGTTGAAATGACTAACAAGAAAACTATCCATGTTATTTCCTATTATAATTTATCAGATGTCAGAAATAAAATATTAGTTAGGCCATCTCACTCTTTTGAATATAAAGATACACTTTTACCATTTGATATGTTAAATGCATTAAGACAAACTTCTATTGGTGCAAGCCTTACTTGTGCAAAACGTAACTTTGAACTTGATGGCCAATTTCAAGGGTTTATTGAGCTGGATGGTTTTGATTCCACTTTTAGTGCCGAATTTTTAAGGTTATATAAAAAGGAACAAGAAACTACAAATGATACAAATTTGGATAAAATGTATCCAAGGCAAAATCTACTTGATCAACGAGTTGATGGAAGTTCTGTTCCTTCATCATATCCTGGTGGATATCATCAACAAGTTGCTTGGAGTAATCAAGATTACACTAGTCAACCTTTATATTCGGATTCTTACGCTTATTCACATTCATTAGCTCCAAACTATCAAACATATCCCTCTTTTCCACCTCAGAATTATTTACCTTCAAAACAACCATTCCATACAAACGGAGTTCCTCAAGCTAACAATTCCTTTAATAACTTTCCTGTTTATAACAATTATAATTACAATATACCACAAAATATACCTCAGGGAATACAAGGTTCTACCTCCCCCTATTCTCAATCTATTCAATACCAACACCAAATAAATCCTTCAAATCCAATTGCATCTAATATTAACAATCAATACATACAACCGACAAGTTTGCAACAACAGCGTCCAACTCAATTATTACAGCAGCAGCAACCATATCAAGCTTACAGCTATATGACTGGTGTACCTCAATATACTACCATTTCAAATGCTGTATCAAACGAACATACGCAGTCATCAAGCCAGCAAGCCCAGTCTTCTACGCATTAAGTCTATAATTCGTTATATATGTATAGTCGTTTTTATAAAGTACTTTAATAATACACTAGTTTAGTTCTACATCTGTTGTTTTCCTTCACTTTTTATTCCTAATTTCTCATCTCTCATTTCTTGATTGTCTTAATTTATAATTCCCAATATATAGCTTTACTTTTTTTTTTTACCTTATATCAAAGTCACCTAAAGTAGTGAAACACTGGCATGTAAGGAGAAATTAATTCAGTTAAATTTCTTGTTTTTACCTGTTCCTTTGCTGTATATTTGAAAGCGTTGATATAAAAGTACTCCTTCCCGTGGTGAGTCCTGCTCTTATAGAATGTGTGCGTCCTGTAGATGCTGCACCGCATTTTACCGAGCGACATGTAGTTCTGTTTTAAAACACATTTCCAGACCGGTGCAAATTAATGTCAATCAAAAGCCTTTTTTTAATGCCCGTGGGACTTTGGGAAACGATTAATCGAGCGATATACAGATACGCTGCTTGGCAATGTTGCTTTAATTAAAGCTTCAAATGATACTTTAATTCATAGATTATCATTTAACGAGTGTTTCAAAGAAATTTTCATACCGCAATTGACCAGTTAGTTAACTTCTTTTAAATTGTAATGTTAACTGATCAAATTAATATTCCTGTAATTATTAATAACTGCAAAAAGATTCATGATCGTTCAAAAAATTTAGGGCTTCATTCGTTTGATATTATAAAAATTCATTAGTTTTGTGAACTGATATCTTTCCGAGAAACTTAAATTCAAGAATAATTTAACAATGTGTTTTTTTAAAGCTTATATCATAATATCCGTTATTGTGTTTAATTCAATTTACAAAAGGACTACAAAAGGTTAGTGGAAATGGAGAGGTCGAAACGTTTGCAATAATATATTTAATATTTTTGTAAACGTTTATGATCTTCTAGTAGTCCAGGATGTGCATTTTAAGGTTTCGTGCTCTGTTATTCTTTTAGTTGTGATGCTTGAAATATCAGTAAAAGAGAATAGAAATACGGCTTTCCAATATACCATCGCAATAACCATAAATTTAAATTAACATAGCATTTTTCAAGTTATATGTAATAAATTCGCCTTCATTACATCGAGTTCAAGGCTGGTATTTCAATTCTCATTAACTCAATTTACTAATTTGTATATGTAGAATTACAAATTATAGTTTTCTAACAAATTTAATTAAGTAATTGACTGAAAGGAGATTAACATCTTGCACAAATAAAGGGAAGTTAAATTTATGAAAATTATTTAAAGCATTTGAATATGTAAGCCATCTTAAGGACATCCTTTTATAGGCTGCTACAATAAAAAACAACTGAATATTTATTGCATTAAAAAAAAACAACAAAATATTTATTGCATTAAAATGCGCGAAATAGTTATTGCATTGAAAACAAATGAAACAAAAAAAGGAAACACGTATCTTAATTAGAAGCTGCAGTTAATTATATTCTATAAACATCCGCGATTTTCTGTGTATCTTGTGAAACTAAATAATAGTTACAATTGTCTAAGAAAATCAGAGGACTATCCAGACTATCATTCATTTGTAATCTGAGTAAGCAATCACTGATTTCATGTGCCAGTGAGAATGTTCATTGGCGATGAAAATGCTTCTCTAATATCTCAGGAACTTTGAGTGCGCATATGCGTGCGCATGTACTAGCTGTTTTCTTAAAGCTCTTTCTTAAAGTTTGCCGAGCTGGCAATGCCACTAATTTCGGTGTTTTCCTGAAAAGATATTTTTGTTAGTCCCAACCTATCGCGAAAAGCATAATAATTAGTAACGTGAATCATTCATTGATGTACGATCAATTCGGTGACTGAAAAAAGTTTCGTGTATCTCTGTTTGATGTTTTCTAGTTATACTTAATGGTTCCTCTTTCACCACCCCCTTCCTCCTTCTCTTTTGCCTCTTTTTTCAGATTGATTGTAAAACGATCTTTTTGTATTTAAAAACTTTACATGGACAAAAACTACAGCCAGATATTCACCATTTATCGTCTATTATTCAATTAATCTCTGCAAATAATCTCTGCAAAGAATCTCTAGTCTTACTGGAGATGAAAAAAAAAAAAAAAAGCCACAAGCATTGGCCCCTTCATTTGACCTCCGGGTCGTCCGGTCCCTTGTCGTTACAGAGTGGGCACTTTGTCCTCACCTTATGCTTCACTGGCGGATGTCAAGCGAATTGGCACTGCCTTTGAAATGAATAATATTGATATTGTATTCTTCAATGGGAGTGGGATAAAGCAACAACTCTAGCTAAAAGTTTTCCTATAAAATCGTGCTGTTTTGCCAAACCGTAAGTGAGACATTGCAAGACTTTTTTGGACCTCAAGTTCTTTCAGAACAGAACAGAATTCTAAGACTAGGATGTTTGTTCGTATTTATGGTCAAAGGTTATTTTTAGTAGATATTTTCCAGACTTCACCAGTAATAATTTATACGTTCAGGTAGTATTGCTATTATCACATGTGCATTCGGTCGCTATTTTTATCTTAAGTTTTCCATATTCTATCAATATTTTCATTAGCTTGTAGTTAATCTAAGTTAGGCGCGAACCTTAAAGTTTAGTTTGAGCCATATACGATTAACCTAATTTTGGAAACCCCCCGATCACCCCTATAGAAGGCTTCAATTCATGTAGTATTCAAAAGTAGCAACTGGTGAATTGAATGAATTGCATGCTTAATTATTACTTGCATGATTTGATTCAATCTAGATCATGTGCTAAGGATGATGAAACGAGAGTAATTAATTAATGACAGATAAACTTTGATGTGTATATTAAAATTAAATAATATAACTACTGCCGAAGAAAAAGGTTAAGTTCAAGTAAATGAAACTCAACAGAAAAATAGCTATTAACTACTGAGGATGAAAGCAGTTGAAACATAGTTGAGATATAGAAAAATCTTTTCCTCATCTTTCTCAGTATATATTTTATGAAGAGTATACTTTAATAAGAAGGAATAAACGATATAGTAAATAGTTTTTTTGAAAAAAAAAAGAAAACCTTAAAACAAGCGCAATACCAGCAATGCTTAAGCTTTCATACAAAAGTATAAGAAAGCAATAGATAAACTAGTGAACTAAAACAAGCGCAGAACCACCCAAACAAAAATACAAAAACCAAAAAAAACTAAGGATAAGAATAAAAATGAAAAACTATAATTCTGTAATTTGATTTAATTACTACCAAACTTGCGGTCAAGTTCTCTCAAACAATTGACAACACTTTCAACTTCAACTAGTTGGCCGTTGGTATTCAAGTGTGAGATGATTGAGTTAAATTGTGCCTTTGGGAAATTATGGTGTCTACTTAAAGTCTTATAAGCATCAGCACAAGGAATAAAATGCTTAGATGGATTATTTAGATTAAGTTTCATGGTCTTTGGATCTGGTAAGATATGAGATGTTGATGACTCAGATTTTGAAGTTTTCAGCAAAACACTGGAATTTGTACCCAAATCAGGGGGCGTCGGTAGTAGACTTCCAATAGAAGCAGTGCTTGAAAGAGATACCGATGAATTAGACAGAGGTAATGGGGGTAAAGTAGTAATAGACTTCTTTACAGATGGAACAGGTTCAACTTCTTTTTCCGATTTAGAAGCAATTGTAGTACAAAATAGGGTAGACATTGGATCAGTTTGACATTGCATACAAGTACCTGGATTCCCTGTACAAGTTGCAATTTGTCTCTTTTGTTCAACTTCTTCTTTTTCTTTTTGAACTTCGTCAGGATTCTCAAGTTTAAGTAATGGATTGCTAGATTCAACTTCATTCAATTGAGAAGTTAGCATACTATCCTTTTGTTTAAGTAATTCTTTTTGCTTAGCGATTTCTCTGCAAACACAAGGAGTGTCATCAGAACAAAAACCACACTGATCATATGAAGCAGTAACAGATTCATAATTTGCCTCCTTACCACTACCTGGATCAACTCTTTCTGTCACAACATTTGGACTAGCATCATCATTTAAGGCCATAGGAGATTTAAACAACATATCATTTTCGGAACCTTCTTCAGACAAACTTCTTTTGGTACTAGAATCTCTTTTGAAAAAAGGTAAAGATTTGAACTTTTTAAATTTATTGGTGAAGTCGGTTTCTTGAACCTCTCTGGATCGTTTCTTTTTTAAAGGAACTGCTGCTATTGGAGCAAAATTCTCAAATTCTGCAAATATATCAGGGGAATTTGAACTATCTTTCAATCCTAATGATTCGCATATGCAATCCTCTTTAGTACATATACCACAGCCACTATCGTCATTACCATTTGAATTAGAAGCAGAAACAGAATTATTAGTAAGTTTCGAAGAGTTGTATCCTTGACTGGATTCTGGAGATATCTGACTGTACATGGATGTACGACGTGTCTTAAATGAAGCAGGAGAAACAGCACTAGCAATTCCAAGTGGAGAAGTGGAATTTGAACCAGCGGAAAATGAACCTGCTCTGGAATTATTCTTAAAATTAATCATCATAGAGGCAGCTTCAGTAAGTTCGTCAGAATGCAATTTAACAGAACCATTTTGTGGATTTGAGCTAGACGAAATGGAACTCGAAGCCGAATATTCGGTTTGTGAACGAGGGGTTGCTGGGTTTGATCCAATAGAAGTTGGTGATAGAGAATTCGTATTTCTTCTTCTTCTTTGTATAGGTTGGCTTTTAAATTGGGGTGTGGGCTGTGTTTGCGGGGTCGTAACTTGTGAAGAAGATCTTGAAGTAGAGGAAACATGAGGTGAATTTGAGTGCAACTGAGAATTCATTATTTGTTTTTGCATTTGCTCAATAGAAGCTCTCAAATCAGACATTGATTTTTTTAAGGATTCATTTTCACTCTTCAAACCTTTAATTGTATTTGATAGGATTCCTTCTTTAATACTCTTTTCTCTTTCTAATTCCAGTATCTGGGTTTCCAATTCAGAGACTCTATTTGCTCTTCTTTCTCTGAACGCTCTTTGAGCTGCTCTATTTTGAGCTTTTCTTTTTGTAGCTGGAGTGTCGGCACTTGGCTTTCTACCAGGCTTTGGTCTTGGGGGTAGTACCCATTCTTTAGAGGTTATGATCTTAGTGATAGGGGTATTAGTAGTAGAAGGGTTATTTGAAGCCAGTGGTTTAGGCCTTTGAATTAAGGTTGGCGAAAGGGTAGAAGGGGTTATTGGGGCATTTCCTGGGCGAGTGGATATTGATGGAATACTCATATTTTCAGCTTTAACGATAAGATAATGAAAAAGCAAAAAAAGTGAATCACTATTTAATTATTGGTTATAAAAATAATGTAGTGTGAAAATATTGAGAATAATTGTGAGGTATTGTTGGTATAACAAGAGGGTAAAATGAATGAGAAAGGGAAGAACGGGTGACTAATAAGATGAAAAGCAGTATATGGTTAAACGGACTCAGTTTATATGACCTTTCTTGTCAATAGAAGAGGTTGTATTGAAAATTATGTTTGACCGCCGATATCCCCAATACTTAAACGGTGCACGGGTGTTATGAACTCCGATAAATGCTTGATTACTTTACTGATTTGTTGTTTTGGGAGGTCAGAGCTACTAATTTAGAAGTTACACTAAACATCACTTTCCAATTACCGTTGCCAAATATTTAAGTACCGGAACCAAAAAGAAAGAGCAGTTTTGGATGGTTAAAAGTGGAGGTGGTGGTCGCAGCCAATGGCCCAACGATAAATTGAAATTTTGAAATTGAGAAATTCAGAAATTATTTCCCTTGACGGGTTCCATACAGAATGACCATACGAAGAAGGTGGCGCGGCGTTGACCTCTCGGCACAGCTCCGGCTGCCGGGTCCTCTTACATGCGCCACTCGGCCTTATTCAATGTGCCTCCACAGCCGTGTATTGCTATCTGATATGACTAGTTCTGTAAGCCAGCCAAATTCATATTATTACTCTGAATTTTATGGTTAGTTTTTATTCAATGCACTGGAAGTTTTTACATTTGTTAGGTTTTATTTATTTTATGGAGGCAATTTGTTCAAGTTACAGGGCGATCAAGATCAATAATCTAAATCCAACCCTCAGAAAAACTCAGCATCATTTGTGGAGCAGCACTGTAGCACAGCCATGGAAAAGTTTTACTATAAATTTCTCTAGACATCTAATTTTTTATTCAACTTTTTCCTTTCAGGAAACTGATACGACGCGGTCTATTCACCACATCATTCTATTTAATGGATGTTTGGAGGGGGAAAAGATCGCCAGATCATTTTCAATATATTCCTCATAAACCTTTCTTCCTTAATCGGACTTTTTATTAAGTTTTGATGTAAGATAATGAAGACTGGTTACTAAGCTTTTTGATACATATAAATTATTATTAAAACCTCCATTTGTATTTCTTTGGAGTGTAGTTACTTCTGTAAGGTGTTGCCTCTTGCTACTCATTTAATTTTACTTCCCTTGGTTAAGCACACACTTAGTACTTAAAAACGATCTGTAGATATATGGAAACTTCATTTCACTGCATAAAATACTCTAATGGTTTTAACTTAAGTAGATAGGTAAATATTATTAATAAAAGTAAAAATATAAACAGCAAGTTAGGTGGGACCGAATTCAATCGCACCAAACAAATATATAAACTAAACAGAACGTATAAAAATGAAAAACAAAAACAAAAGACTGATCTTACGATAAATAAGAACCCATACAATTTAAACTAATTTACATGAAAATTAAAATAGAAAATCCAAAGCAAGAAGAATACGGCACATTCAAAAACCTACTATAGAATCAAAGCAATACTAGCAAATAAACTAAAGAAAGCTGAAATGAATGAGATTGGTGACTGTGAATTGGCACCGCCTTCAGCAATGGTAACCACTGTTGCGCTGGCGGAAGCACTAGCAGAAGACGAACGTGAATAAGAAGATGTAATAACAGTAGATAAAGTTGCTTTGCTAGATGATGTTTCCACAGTTGAATATGTTGTTAAAGTAACTTTGACTCCGGAAATAGTGGTTTCGTATAACGATGTAATGACATCAGGGGTACCTG
This sequence comes from Ambrosiozyma angophorae, assembly GCA_030567475.1. NCBI lineage: Eukaryota > Fungi > Ascomycota > Pichiomycetes > Pichiales > Pichiaceae > Ambrosiozyma > Ambrosiozyma angophorae. The sequence continues at coordinate 233,313 of JAJLSH010000220.1, forward strand.
ACACAATATTACCGGTATAAGTTGAAGTGCTGAATAATTGAACCGTTGATTCCTCACTTGGAATTGTAACAGACTCAGTAACAGAATTTATTTCAGAGGTAGTACCGCTTGAAACGATACTAGATGTCAACGTAGAAACATCAGTAACACCCGATGAAGTTTCAATGATAGTGGATTGGACGCTTTCAGTAGCAGAAGTGGAAATGGTAGTAGTTAAACCGCCATTTTTGGAAGTGGTTGTTGATCCAGTATTTCCTGTAGAGGCACTTGAAACGGTAGTAGTTTCAGGTGAAGTACTAGAAGCAGCAGATTCAGTTGCAGGGCAGTACGTAGTGACGACAGTTTCAACACCAGAAACAGTGGTAGTGTATGTGGTGAGGGCAATCACAATTGATGAGCCTTCACCCACCGAAGTGTATATACCAGTATCGTTAGCAGTTGTGCTGGAGTTGGAAGAATCAGTCGCTGGGCAGTAAGTAGTAACAACAGTCACAACACCAGAAATGGTTGTAGTGTATGTAGTGAGAGCTGAAGAACCTTCAATAGACGATGTGAATATACTAGTATCGTTAGTAGTAATACTAGGGCTAGAGGATTCGGTTGCTGGGCAGTAAGTAGTAACAACAGTAGCAAAACCCGAAATTGTGGTGGTGTATGTAGTCAGTTGGGAAGAAACAGATTCGATGGTTGTAGAGGCGACTACATTGTCGACAGCACTAGAAGATGAGCAAGGAACATAAGTGGTAACAACGGTTTCTTTACCAGAAATAGTGGTTGTGTATGATTCAGCAATTTCAGTGGTAGTGTATGTAGTACATGAATTTTCGGAGCAAGAAGTAATAACATTTGTAACGGTGTTGAAGTCTGTTAAGGTTGATTCGGTACTAGAAACAGAGTAAGGAACATAAGTGGTAACAACGGTTTCTTTACCAGAAATAGTAGTTGTGTATGATTCAGCAATCTCAGTCGTAGTGTATGTAGTACATGAATTTTCCGAGCAAGAAGTAATAACATCTGTAACAGTGTAGAAGTCTGTTAAGGTTGATTCGGTACTAGAAACAGAGTAAGGAACATAAGTGGTAACAACGGTTTCTTTACCAGAAATAGTAGTTGTGTATGATTCAGCAATTTCAGTGGTAGTGTATGTAGTACATGAATTTTCGGAGCAAGAAGTGATAACATCTGTAACTGTGTAGAAGTCTGTTAATGTTGATTCAGAGCTAGCGACCGAGTAAGGGACATAAGTGGTAACAACGGTTTCTTTACCAGAAATAGTAGTTGTGTATGATTCA
>JAJLSH010000220.1:234654-349351 GCA_030567475.1 Ambrosiozyma angophorae
AAGTGATAACATCTGTAACTGTGTAGAAGTCTGTTAATGTTGATTCAGAGCTAGAGACCGAGTAAGGGACATATGTTGTAACGATAACTTCAGCACCCGAAACTGTGGTTGTGTAACTTGAAGCAATTTCAATGGTGGTATAAACCGTACATGAACCGCTAGCATTACAACTGGTGATGGTTTCAGTGATGGTTGGAACTTCCGTAACAGTAGTAACTAAATCGGATGAGCTGGAAGAAATTGGAACAAAAGTTGTGATGACGGTTTCTTCACCAGAGTAAGTAGTTGTAATGTAAGTAACAACCTCTGTAGTGGTGTATGAACTGCATTCTGAATTATAAGAACAATCTGAAATAGTGAGTGTGATGGTTTCGCCTTCAGTATAAGTAGTTGTTAAATGGTCAGTCAGTGTAGTCGTAGGGGTGGTGGTAATAAAAACAGTCAAATCGCCAGACGATGTAGATGACAAAGAACCGACAGATGAAGCAGTTAAAGAAGATGGAGTTGAGATGGCAGAGTAAGAAGAGGCTAATGAAGCAGATGAAGAGGAACTTAATGGAGAAGAAGATGATGAAAAACCTGGAGGAGTAATAGTTGCACTTAGAATGAATTCGTAACTATCTCTTTTAGCAATACTTGAGCCATCTTCGATAATTAAACTAAAAGAAGCATAGTAGGAACTCAAAAGGGCGCTCGTTAATTCAGCAGGAACGACAATCCAAATAACATCATCATTTGTTCTACCAGAAAAGGAGACGGAAACTTCTCCTTCACTTGACTCATTATCCAAAACGGAATTAGATAATTTTCCAGCTTCAACATATAAACCAATTTGGGAAGCATTGAATTCAAAACCTTTGGAGATTTCAATCGAATCCAAAGTAAATCCTTCAAAGCTCTTGTATGAACTTTCTGGAATATAAATAGTCCATTCCGGGTTATCATTAGTCCAAGTACCTTCAATCCAAGGAGTAGGAACAGAAGAGGATGAAGCTGCGGAAGAAGAAGATAATCGAGATGATGCTGAAGAGGATTTAATTGAAGAAGAAGCATATGATGAATACAAAGTAGTTCTTGAAGTTTCTGTTATTGTGAGATCACTGTTGCATGAAGAGGAACTAGAGAGAGCTGAAGAAGATATGTTCCAGTAAGCTTGAGAAGAGCCAATGAGACTAGACCCTAATAATAAAATGTGTTTGGACCACAACATTGATTTATTCGGTATATTTCAATAAGTTCAGAGATGTCTCAGAAGTTAAGCTAGCTGATATTTTTGATTCAGGCAAAAAGTTAAGATCAAATCAAACTAGTAGTTAGATTACAAAGTGAACAAATGTAGTTAGGCTTGAAATTCAACGAGGAGGTCATTGACGGACTATATATAGTCTTTTACCAGCCTTTCTGACATGCGCCAGGCATTTCCTTGTGGTATTCATGTGCCATTCACAGGTCTAATTGCCCATACTTGCCAGGGCCAGCCATCTCTTATACTTGGAAGTGCTATATTTCTAAATTACGCTGCTAATGGATGGTTCGTGCGGCGTGCTTCGCGCTCCATTTCTTGGACTTATTTCAGAAAATCAAGAAATGGCTGGGTATTGGCGATACTACCAGCAACCTCTTTGAGGTCACCATACGGTTATTCAAGCTGGAGAAGGTATTTTTGCGCTTATGCACAGGACTATGACATCGTGGTTGGTTTTTAGACTTGATTTTGTCAGATCTAAGCTGCTTTGAATGTAACTATTAACCCATTTGCATATGTACCGTATAATATTTGATTGCTCTAGTGGTGTCAATTTATGGCATTAATACATCGTCATGTATATTAAAAGTTTTAGTCAACTTTTGATTCGATAAATAATTACATATTGCATATATTCATTGCTTAGATTGCACTTGACAGCTACCTTAGCAAGGTGTGTGTTACCACAATTGAACAGCAGTGATGTAACTTTAATGCAACAGGTAAGCCAATTAATTTTTGTATTATGATCCTCGTATTGCATTTGTTATTACAGGATATAATACAGTTGTGTACAACAAATTATAGGTTTTCCATACGTTTGAATCCCTTCTTAGAGTATTTTTGCGTCATTATTAGTACTAAATATAGATATAGGCTAAGTGTTTCTGATTCTGTTTTTTAAAGCTTTTAAGTTGATTCTAAGTGCATCATTATACCTGAATTCTCACTTTTAAAGGGATAACGTTTTCTTATATCTTAATGTACAAGTTTTAGAGATTCGTTGATTTCCTCGTACTTATTTTACAATTGTAATGATCAATAACTTAACTGAGAAGTAGATCAGCTGGCAATTAAAGTTTAACGTTTTCGAAACTGTCAAGTTTATGTAGGAATCATTTTAGAAAAGATATCCTTTGAGTTTAAAATATGCATTTTAACTTTGTTTTAAGCCTGCAATGTATTTATAAAATATGCAAAGTACACGTAGATTTTACCAGTAATCTTTATGGAATATATCAAAACTTGAATTGATCTAACAAGATATAGACGATCATTTTGTAAGTGATAATTATATAAAGAAATCGATGGGTGGTGTCTTGTTGATCGATCGACGATCCCATCTGATTAGTTCGCAAAAAAATATAGACCCTTACCGATAAGAGAAATTGATTCATCCGTTTCACAGAACTTTGTAGAATTACAGTTAGTTTCTAAAAGGTTAACTTTAGGAAGAGATACAATGCTAAATGTATACGATATCTGGGAAGACTTACGTACAGGCCAGAATGCGTTGTGCAGAAATAGCAGTATATAGTGTAAGTCAAATGTTTTCTGTACACACTCCCTTCTACGACGTACTATACTTCAAACGTATATTTACAGTATTATCCTGACGCCAAAACAGCGTTGTTTGGTTACATCACAAAGCTATTCTACTTTCCACAAGGCCCACTCCCTCTAACATTTAAATGAAATTGTAGAAATAAATTTAGCAATGTTCTAAGGCAAAGAAGCTCAGCTATTCAGTCTGTTGAATAGCATCATAAATTATACATGATCCCCGGTCCAAACTTAAATCAATTAAACCTTTGGAGAATTCTTAAAATGCGAGCATGGGTGTCTTTGGAAACTCTACCATAATCTGCCTAGTCAACTAACTCTTCCAGAGTACTAATTTTCAAATAGAAAGATCGACTCATTTCCAGATTACTAGTTAGCACAATAATATGGGCTATATCATTGCACTGATTTCCAACCTACGTGAAAAAGGATAACCATTATTACTTGGATATGTACTGTGTACCACAGTTTATTCACATATTGGGTTCTCCAAATTTTGGAATAGAGAAAGTCATATTTAACTTCAAATGCTGCTATCATTGACTGATTAGAGCTAAGAAAAGACAGATCCCGCTAGTAATAACCTTTAACATATTTTCAGAATTTTCTTAAACTTTAAACAGCATTTTTTAAATTGGTCAATATCAGAATATTCAAGTGCAAAAAATACTGCAATTTGTTATCTGTACAATTGCTTTTATTAACAATTTAATACTAACATACAAAATAACTTTGATCCAAAAAAAAAAATCATAAAGCACCAACTCGTTTATCACCGTTTACTATGTAAAAGCATTCTGAGTGGTTTTCCCATTCCTAGTCTTTTTCTTTTCTTAACTGGAGTGGCTTTTAAACCATTTGAATTTGGATCATTGGTTGACAAAACAGTTGTTTGAAGAGTCAGTAAATTGTTTTTTTCGATTGGGGAGCTACTAGTTGACAACTTTTTATGGTCTCTTTGAAATATTTTCTTCTTAGATATCTTTGTAATATTCTCATGATTTACCAAAGTTTTCACCGAAACAAAATCAGATAAGGAATTGTTGGTCTTTAAATAATTTGGATAATTATTGTAAGTTGAATTCTTATTTTTTAAAGAACTGCAATCTTTACGTTCAATATAGGGACACTTTGATTCAAGTAATTGACGAATAAAACGCGATTCAGTATTATCGTTATCAAAAAAACCACCTTCAGCCTTAACAAAAGAGCTTATATATAACCTCTCTTTAGCTCTAGTCATTCCAACATAGAAACACCTTCTTTCTTCATCAATCAGATCAGAATTGTGTCCCATTTTCTCAGCCATGCATGCAAAACTTGAAGGTAAAAGAAATTCATTTAAACCAGGAAGAAAGACATAGGACCACTCTAAACCTTTTGCTTGATGGATCGTTGAAATTGTTACTTTAGGGGAATTATCATCTTGATTTTTGGCAACTTCGCCATATAAATATATTGCATCAAGAAATTGGGACAAACATTGGGTGATTTCTTCCGTATCATCTTTCGTTGCTTCCTTATCAATAGCTACACCATCTTCATTTAATTCTTCTTGGTCTGGTTCAAAGAGTTCTAACGACTGTAGCATAGACTCTTCATTCTCTGGATCAAATGTAGCTAGTTGATTTCTTAGCTCTTGTAAATTACCTACTATTTCATACTTTGCATCTTCAGCAACCTTTGAACTTTCTTGAGCTTTATCTTTGGACTTCTTCGCAGTTAAATTTTCAACAAAGCCACTATGTTTCATTATGTAATCGAATATTTTCAATAATATAGTTATTTTTTGATCTTTTTGCCAACCCTCTGAAGGCTTTAGCTGCTGCGATAATATTTTTTTACACTCAGAGACCAAATCTAGAAGTGATTTGATTCCGTCTTTCACTTTTGTACTTAAACCATTTATAACTACAACTCTTAACTGGTTAGATTTGACATCGGGACCTAAGACAAACCTATTATCTCTTTCACCGTCTAAATAACTGTTTAAAACATCAAAAACATTCAAAGTATTGCCGCTGGAAGCAATATACTGAACATGATCTTCAATTCTTTGCAATTTTTTTTCACCCAACCCCGAAATTTGTGATTCCAAAAGAAATTCCAGCGCAAGCCAATCACCTTCGGATGCAATAATGCTTAAATAACTAATCATTGTTTTGATTTCCCGAATACTCCAGAATGAATATCCTTTTACAATACGATATGGAATACCACTTCTAGTGAAAGCTTGTTCAATGTGCCGCGAAATTCGGGAGACTCTTATTAACACTGCGCAATCATCATAACTGTGCTTGTTAGGTTCTTTCATTAAGTTCTTAATGCTAGTAGCAATATTATTCGCTTCTTCAGCATTAGTGGTACTTCTAGAATATTCAACTGGTTGGTTCTCATAAGGAGTATTTGCTTTTAAGTCTTTTGATTCTCTGTTAAATACTTGCCCGCTCATCATTTGCTCAGAAAGTTTCAATATGTTATTAGTCGATCTATAATTTTGATTTAACTTGATCTTATTGATTTTTATGCCCTTTGATAAATAATACCTTTCCATGCCAGAAAAATTATTTAATTCAGCAAATCTAAAACTATATATACTTTGATCCGGGTCACCAACCACCATTAGTTTATTATTCAGTGCAAAGTGATACATCAATTGCATTTGAACAATATTAGTATCTTGAAATTCATCAACTAAAACATGTTCCACGTTAGAAAAGATACAAGGATAGTTTCGAACTAATAGAAGGCAGTACAACAAGCAGTTGTCAAAATCAAGTAAGTGATTAGCATTCAAGTATTTCTCGTACTCCCTATACACTTCTAATATACTCATAGTATCTCTATGTGGGCTGACTTTGACATCATCAGGAAATAATCCCTTTGCTTTCTGCTTTGTAATAAATTCTTTATAATGATTGATATCTTTGGAAGTAACAGTGTTACCGTCATTTCTTTTGGCTAGGGTTGAACCAGTACCCAAGTTGGATGCTTGTAAAATCTTCTTCAAAATGCTTTTGGATTCAGATTCATCTGCTATTCTTAACCTGCTGCTTTTAAGGCCAATCTTATTTCCATGCACTTTCAATATGGAATAGCAAATTGAATGGAATGTACCCAATACTAAACCATCAATGTTTATATTCAGGGGATCTAATATTAATTTCAATCTTTCTTTCATTTCAATCGCAGCCTTCTTTGTAAAAGAAGTAACAATTAGATGCTCTGGCTTTATCTTATAATGAATCAGCATGTAGGCAACTTTTGTTATTAAAAGTTTTGTTTTTCCTGTCCCAGGGCCAGCCAAAACCTGTAAAATTTCATTGGGACTATGTGTTACTGCAGCCCTCTGGTATTCATTTAAAGGTAATAGCAAACTAGTAACCACCATGAGAAAGTTTGGTGTTAATAAATTACTTTATATCAACTTCATTGATAGTTAATGATCTCTTTGATCTGAACTTGACCGATTCGCAATGTATTTGAGTCCGCGACCGGTACGAAAGTGCCAAAATCTAATAAAAACATCAGTGGTACAGAGGTCGCATCATTAGGCCTAAAGGTGAACCATTTGCAATGGAAGTCGTGAATTACTTGAGATTTATCAATTTGATTTTATCAAACATTAGTGTAACTCTCATAATTTCTTACAGTGTTACTGATTCTTTAGTGCTATATACGTTCCGGTGATAACGCATTATTATAACAAGTTACGGTTTAATACGGGTTGGTCAAGAACAAATCTTAATCAATTAAATGAACTCAGTTTTAAATTTCCATTCTAAAACAGTAAGGTTATGTATCACCAGGAATTTAAAGTTTGGTATACCATTACATATATGTTACATTCTCATCAAGACTATTGGTGTTGGAGTTGCAATCAATAGCCGAAAATCACAGACTTTGCCGGGTTGGATAATCTCAGTTTTCTTCACATCATATAAGCAGTCACAGGTAATAATTTAGAGAAAAGGGAAATCGAATTGCAGTAAATGATCGTAAAGACTCTACCATATTTGCATTCATTTCCAGTGACATTCGATGTTTCTGAAGAAATTCGGCACTATATGTGTTCTTTATAAGGCATAGTGCTGTAACATTTCTCAATGCAGTAGTCGTAGTGATGGGCGGTTAATATAGTAAACCACAGGTTACTGTGTTGTATGGGCCAGGTGTTGATGTTGTAGGCTAGAAAAGTTCTTCTATAAAGACAATGTTACATGCGCTCGCGCGCTGATAGTGTTGTAACATTGGGCCTGTTTCTACCACATACAAAACTGTAGATGTTCCATCCTAAAGCGCCCTATATAATCGGTTCACTATCCTTTTGATCCAATATTAGGCAGGCTGTTATAAGCTCAGTACTCAGAAATACTGGAATTAATTGTCATACTTTACTTTGAGTGATTCAAGCCAATTCAATTTGGGCAAATAAAACAGTATATTTATCTTTTATCTCTCATTAAATTGCATTTATTTTCATTTTCATTCTCCTTCAATTCTAAATAAATCATTTTGCATTCTTAGCTAATATTCTTATCCACTTCGTTTCTTCTTATATTTGCAATTATATAAATGGGATTGACGAAACAAAGATCTTTGGCTAATCAAACGGCGGTTCTACTTGACTTCACAAATTCACCTGCATACTCAGACGAACCAGAAGATTTATCTTCATCATCAACATCGACAGCAATAACACCTCCACTATCCCCCTTTTCTACTGCAAATAGTTCAGCGTCTTCCAAAAAGATTGGATCAACAACGATAAGGCAGACTTTTCTAGATGCTTTAACGGATAATATTTCCACAAATTTTAATGTTTCTAAGATTCCCTCATATACCAATTTACTATCACAGGAACTAACCGAATCCTATACTTTAAAATCAGAAAGATCTATGCTACCAACTGCTACTCTAATACCAAGTACATTTGAAAGAGGAACAATCTTAGTCATTGATTTGGGTGGATCATCTTTGAAAATAAGTGTTATCAAACTGTTAGGTAACTCAAATTATGACATCCTTGATAGTATAACTCATGAAATAGAAAATGATTATAAAATTATTGATTTAAAGTTCTTTGAAAGAATTTCTGATAAAGTAGCGGAATTTTTAGATAAAAATAATACAATTTTCAATCCAGACGAAGTTATAAAATGTGGAATTTCTTGGAGTTTCCCATTTGAACAAAGTAAACCAAATGATGGATATATTTATGTAGTTAGTAAGGGATTTCAGCTTACAGAAGAAACTGAAGGTAAGAATTTAGCAGATTTGTTTGAAAATGTACTTCTTAGAACCAAAAACACCAAGATCAAAGTCAATGCCATAATAAATGATGCTGTTGCTGTTTATACTTCAGGTTTATATTTAAGTGGATGTTCAGTTGGCCTCGTTTTAGGGACTGGTCTTAATGCTTCTTTTAAGTTAGGTAATGTCATTTTAAATTCTGAATTGGCTTTCTTTGGCTCATTTTTTGTCGACCAGTTGTTTTATGATTTAGACTTAAAGCTTTTTCCAGACTTTCTTGAGGTTAAAGGTTTGCATATACATGTCTGTCCAGATTCACCTACTTTACAACCTTTAGAGTATTTAACTGGTGGTAGATACATCGGGGAGCTGTTTAGGGTCGCAATTGCTTCAATGATTGAAAATAAAGAAATATTCAAAGGGCAGCTTGTGGACAACGAATCACCCCTAATGAAACCCTACTGTGTTAGTGGAGCTCTTGCTTCGAATTACTTTGAAAATGACTTTGAATATACTCATGAATTAATTTGGAACGAATTCAAACTCAAGTTAACGTTGAATGATGATACTCAGATAAGACTTGCCATCGATGCTATTATTTCAAGATCAAGTTTGCTAATAGCTGTTTCTATTTTTGCTATGTTAAAAGTTATAAGTAATCATGATGCAAGCTTACTGTCTAATGATATTATCAATGTGGGTTTTGTTGGGTCGACGCTACAATATTTTACCAGTTTTAGAAATAAAGTAAATAATATGTTAGAATCTGAGCATTATGCTCTAGGCTTGCCTCCAATTAAACTAGTTCACATTGATAACTCTAGTATATTGGGAGCTGCAGTTGCTGCTGCCGCTTTTGAAGAGCAGTGTACTTGATTATCAACTTGATGAGCATAGGCTCCTATATCTTTGCATTTTCTCTTTTTTTATTCCGGTAGTGAAAGATCTAAAGCAACGTTGATTTACAAGGACCTAAAGTTTAATACCCATACTGACTTTCGAGATTAGCAATATTTGTAAACATTTATAGCTAACATTTTTGGAAATTTAATTACATTATGTATATATTGGTTTAGTGCAGTTTGCGCCATGGGATGAGTGCGTTGATAAATGACCGAAAATATGATCGATGGACTTTGTTGTAGTTAGGCTCCCGAATTGTGACCTACTTCTGCCTCTATCCTTTCTCCAGCACTCGAGTTTTACAAACTCAGCTGATTACCTATGTATATCATCCGATCTTTAAAATCTAGTATTTCACAATTTATTGATGATGTCATAGAGTAATGCCTAGGCATAAAGTCTTACATACCAATATATTCCCCCCCTACCTCTGTCCGGTTTCCGGGTGCGCTAAAGATGTACTTACCTCCTTGACAAATTTCAATCGCGGAATGGTCAAAAAATTGGCATATCAACATTATACCAGTCTTTCCTCTATCTTCGGCCCAATCTCTATTGAGTCTGTTATTCCATAGGTTTTGTTTGCGTACCCCGTTAATTTGTCGCTACTGAGTTTCAATTCTCTTTGCCCTATAATTTTACAGCATTTCTCTATACCCTTTTGCCTGAGTTGCTGAAGGCTCTTTTCTATCGAATTTTCCAAATGTCAGACGACTTTGCTCAGGTGTTCTTACCTGATTTCAATATGGATTCTCCGGAACCTTCTATTCCTGGGGATTTTCAAAAGCGTCATCATTCTATAAATTCGATAAACACCTCAAACTCAGAGACTCCTACTGAAGGCTGGCTTATCAGCTCAAATGATAATAAACAACAATCTCAAAAGGATGACCCGCAAGCTTCAAATGAAGATTATGAATTCAATTTAGATGATTCGGTTATGGCTCATCCACAAGCCGAAATTCCTAGATTGACTTCACATTATTCAAGCTTGATCCCACTGGAAGCTCAAGAAAGAAGTCAATATCAAATCCCGTTTACTGGCTTTAATATGAATCCCCAGCAATTCAATATGATGTCCAATTTTCTTGCACAACAACAGCTCTATCAACAGCAGCAAATTCACCAGCAGACTAACGAGGAACAACAGGCTGTTACTCCGCGTCCAATCTTGGAACCTCTGTCTACAATGAATTCACCCTTTGGATTTTCTGAATCACAAGCTGCATTTCAACATCTACAGTTACTACAGCAGCAGCAATTCCCTCTCTTGAACCCACAGCAACAACAGCTTTTTCAAGATCTGCAAAACCCTGGTGATCAATTCCAATCACAGGGGTTTCCCATGCAATCAGACCAAGTCTCAGCCAGCTCCAACTTTCACACCGGGCTGACTCCAGTTGCTTTTCCTTTCAGTCCGCCATCTCTAAGCACTCCTTTTTTACCTCCCGGCTCCGGACATCTTTATCCAACAAAATTGAATGACAATAATTCTGAAACCTTGAGTAATCCTCTAACTCTGGATGAAGAAAATGGTAAAAGCGACAACCCACAGGGAACGGCTTCTAAAACATCCCTTAAAAAGGAAAGTTCCTCACTCACATTTTCAGCTTTGATAAATAATAGCCCGCCAGATACAGCAGGTACACCACGTTATATTATTCCAATGGTTCAAATGCAAAATACTCTAAAGGAAAGTGGGATAAGCCCGGTAGGTAATATCCTAGGCAATAAACCAACCATCAAAGATTCTTATAAATTCAGAGAAATTTTAAATAAGAAATCTGAGGATATTAATTCAGACGTTAAAAAGGACCCTCGGATTAAAGATGTTCGAGCTTTCTTGACTAAAAACCCTTCAAACACAAGCTTGTATAAAGAATTATTGAATCTTCGAAAAGTAGACCAAACTGATTCCAGACTTTCCAATTCTTCAAAAACTATAGATGCTGGTGAATTATTAGATTTAAATGGAGAACCAATCGATATTGAATTAGAAGGATTGTTGGAAGGAAAGTTTTTTATTAATCAAAAATATCTTAATCCAAATCAAGAAAGTGAATTTCCAGTTGCGTGTTATAGAAGAAATTTTAATTCATTATCGGTTACTCTAAGTATAGGCTCTGTACCTGAATACTATGTGCCAACAAATGGAAATTCTGGCGAGAAAGTGAAAATTAAAAATATCATATTGAGTATAGAATCGATTAGTAATTTCTCCAACGATTTAGTTGAAATTCTAATATTTGATTCCACTGGTAATACTTCCGTGTCAACTGTGGATGGCAGTATACTAAGCAATGAAAGCAAAATAAAACTTTCAGAAACATCTGAACCAACTGCTAATAGGAAACAATCATATTCCAATTCCAATCCAGGTAATCATTCACAAGAAAAAGATGCTATTCATATGTTATCCAATTCCATTACTTTCGAACCTTTCGAAGGGTCTAAAGCCATTTTACTTAAAAGATTTCAGTTCAAAAAAGCAACACCAAATAATGGTAAGTCCGTTGCTAAAGATTACTATTATATTAATTTAAATTTTGAAGTAGAATTATCTGATGGAACGATCAAAAGGATAATGCAGCTTAGATCAATAGCCATATCTGTTAGAGGCAGAAATCCGTCTTTCTATAACGATCGTAATGAAATTTTAATTTCCAAGGATTTCACAAGGTTAAAGTTGGAACAGCAGCAGTTACAGCGGCAATTTCAACAGTTGCAGAAGCAAAATCAACACCAACACCAACATCTACCAATAAGAAAACAAATCTACGGACTAATGCATAACAATACCCAAGGCTCGGCTAATTCACGTATTGAAGGAAAGGATAGACATTCACGATATACGTATTTCCCAATCAAATCCAATTATTATATGCCACCAATTCATGTTTACTACTTCCCACATAACGCGGCACATAAGGATAAAAATCAAGATAAAAGATTCAAAAAAAGTAGTAAAAGAGTTGGGTATGGGCCTACCTACAAGTATTTTTTGAAGCATTCTGGTGATTCCGATTGTGATAAGCAAGAATTATAGTTACCATCATTTTCCTTTGTATACTAACGATAATATTAGAAAGTATTAAGAATCAGATAATAGTGAATGTGGCTGTGCGCACAGCCACCATGTCACGCGGGGCACGAGGCGCGGCTTTCCGATGCTCCTGGGCTTGTCTTATTTAAGACCTCCTTATACTCTCTTGAAGGGCAACTATCGTTTTCCATTCTAACTAAAAAACCAAAAATGGTTACAATGTTCCCACCCGGTAAGGGCCAATTGCTCTATGCCAGATCAAATGTATACATACATCAGGATGTTTCGAAGAGAAACAATATTCCTGGTTGGCTTGTTTTAGTTAACCCTTCTCAAACTTCTACTCATTTGGATTATGTTATTGCCTTCATTCCAGAGTCTGATGTTCCATCTGCAGAAGATAAAAAATCTTTATCTGAATTTGAAATGGATGGCTTAGATGGCCCTGATAAAGGTTTTATAGCTGCTTCGGAAAGAGGCGTCAGTGACAATAAGCCAAAAATTAACCGTTTCATCGAAAGACCAAAAATGTCTTCCGTTACTTCATTTTCCTTTGGAATTCAACTAAGAAATTTATATAGTGTTCAGATGAGGCCAAGCGTGAGTAGTACTTATTTTGGTTCTATTTGCTTATTTCCTAAAGATTCAATTGAAAAATTGCCAATATTATTTTTTCATGATTCAGAATCTAGAGCCTTTGCAAAAGAATCAAGAATAAGATCTCAAAGCTTCACCCCTTTTGCTACTTTCCAACTTGGCCCATCAACAACTATGTATTGGGGCGGTGATAGATTTATTTCAGTCTTAAAGAATTATTGTGTGATTGAGCCTTCAACTTTGGAAAAGAAGATTATACTAATAAACCCATCTCATGATGATAGAATTAATTTTATGCCGAGTGTTTTTGAAGATAGAGATAAGAATGGAGAATTGACCCTTAAAGAAGTCGGACAAAATATTAATGAAATTGTTACCGCTACTAAATGGAAGGTTCTAAGCGGATTGGCTGCTGTTACTAAACTTGCTAGAGACACTGTGAATTCTGCAATTAACAGTGATCTTTTGCCTGAACCTATTAAGGAGTCTCTGAAAATCACACATCCTGTTGTTAAGCTGAATGATGAATTTGACAGTGCAGATGTTTACTTAGCTAAATGGGCATTAGCAGTTCAAGAAGAAGCTGAAAGATCAAAGAAGGTTTTAATTGGAAATACTTATTATAATGAGTTGATTAAATCTGAACTAGGTGATAATTTTATTGAATTAACTCCTCAAGAGGTTTCTAATGCTTCTAGACAAAATCCAATCAATATGGTTGAATGGCAATCATTTTTTGACCAATCTGGCCGTTTACAGTTGACAGTTCACGAAGTTCAAGAAAGATTGTTTCATGCTGGTTTAGAAAAGGATGTTAGACCTGAAGCATGGCTGTTTTTATTGAAAGTTTATCCATGGGATTCATCTAAAGATGAAAGGGATCAATTAAAGGCTACCTTGGATGAAGAGTACGCTGACTATAAAACCAGTTGGGTTGTTGATCTGGAAAAGCAAAAGAATGATGAGTTTTGGAAAGATCAAAAATCTAGAATTTATAAAGATGTTAAAAGAACTGATAGAGACTTAGATATATACAAAGGTGATGGCGACGGCGATCGTAAAGATACTTCTAATGAAGAAAATGACGGCAATGGTGATAGCGATGGAGATGATGATGAACATGGAGAGATTAGAAACCCAAATTTAGTTGCTTTAAAGGATATTCTTTTCTCTTATAATGAGTTAAATTACAATTTAGGTTATGTTCAAGGTATGGCAGACTTGCTATCTCCGTTATACTACACCATTCGTGATGAGCAGTTATCTTTTTGGTGTTTCGAAAAATTTATGGAGAGAATGGAACGTAATTTTGTTAAAGATTTGAGTGGAATGAAATCCCAAATGCTAACGTTGAATGAATTAGTTCAGTTCATGTTGCCTGATCTATATTTACATTTGGAGAAAACAGATTCCAATAATTTATTTTTCTTCTTCAGAATGTTGCTAGTGTGGTTCAAGCGGGAATTTAGTTTTGATGATACCTTGAGGTTATGGGAAGTTTTGTGGACAGACTTTTACTCTTCTCAATTTGTTATTTTCTTTGCATTATCAATTTTAGAAAAGCATTCTAAAACTATTATCAATAACCTATCACAATTCGATCAAATTTTAAAGTACATGAATGACTTAAGCGGTCATTTAGATGTTAATGATTTACTAGTTAGATCTGAATTGTTGTTTCTCAAGTTCAAACAAATGGTTGAATTAATTGATCGTAAGAATGATAAAATTGGATTTAATTCACTTGGAAACGATCCTACTGAAAGGATTGCCATTGGGGACAATCTTAGAGCATTATTGAGTAAAGAGATTATCATTCAGAAGGAGGAAAAGAGGGACGACAATACTCCATTTGGTTAAATTATAAGACTTATTTTTATTTTTATTTTTATTTTAGTTTTTTTTGCACTTTTTCCATCCAGTCGAAGATGCAGTGAATCTATATTATATAACTATTTTTTATATACTTTATTTTAGGTTTGGTTTGGGTTTTAGTTAATTTACAGGATTTTATGAGATTTTATAAATTTTTTGCATCGTAAAAATCAGTGATATAAACATGAAAATCAAGATTCCAAGTCCATTATGGGCGTGTTGTTGAAATACGCTTGGCAGAAGATTGGATCATCTAGAAGGAATGAAAAGTCGTCATCGGTACCAAAAGGCGCACCTTGAGAATGAATAGTGCTGTTTTGGGTTACACCATCACTGGCCACTGTCCCATTACTTATTGCAGCCTCAAAACAGCATATCACATTGCTTATCTGGACGTCAGTATAAATGTATCCATTTTTAACATCCATGAACTTTTGAAAGCTTGGAAAATGAATTGTGATTAATTCTTCAGGAATTAATTCTTTTTTTTTCTTATAGCATGCTAGCAACGTAGAGATGACTTGGAAAATGCAACATGAAACATAAGGATAACGGCCTCTTATATGAGATGGACTCTTGTCTGCATTCTGAATTCTTGTGATAAATTTAGGAATAAAATCTAAAAATGAGTTTATCAATTTAACCAACTTGAAAGTAGAATACGAGTCTTCTGAATAAAAGGGATAATGAAGTTTGAGCTGATTGCCAATTAATAGGGTCTTTAACTCTAGATAATATGTATCATCTCCTTTGGTAATTTCTTCATCTAGCTCCTTCATAAGTTTGTCACATTCTGAGTCTAAACCATAAATCTTATGACGAGGAAATCCTTCAAATACTCCATCAGAGGTATGAAATAAAAAGATTGCTTCCCTCACAGATTTCACTAATTTTGAAGTAAACACTAGGGCTTTGTTATCGGGAAACGTAGCGGCTGGATCTGAAAATACAGAAATTGCACATGGTCTACCAGAAGTTGAACAAATTAAAGAATCTAAAAATGCAACTCTTTCCCATAACAAAGAACCACGAATGTTTTTCTTATTTGAGATGTGTAAGCCCAATCTGTAACAAGAGCATACAATCAAAAATAAAATATTCCAGCATTCTTCGAACCTTAAAGAATAGAAATTGTGTTCAAGGAATAGTAATTGGGCAGTAACCTTAATGATAGAGTCTGTAGTCTCTTTGCTAACTGTAAGAAATTCAGATGAGATGACGCTTACCAATTCAGCTGGGACTTGATCTGAATATCTCGAATGAAATAATACCAGACTATAAATAACAAGCAAAACATCTTTTTTAAATCTTAAGTCTTGCAAACCATCGTTTACTATATCTGAAGTAATGTCAACTGAATTCAAAGTATTTTCAAATGAAGATAAAGGATGAACATCTTCGTATTTTAGGAAGGACTGAAGTATTAAATTTCGAACGTCAATTTTATTATCTTTCTCTTTAATGTCGGGAAACTCATACAAATCGTTAGGAATAACCGAATCGTTGCAAACTACCGTAAGTTGTGCATCACATGAAACCTTGATAGAAGAATTAACTCCATAATATATTTCTGTTGGAGCTTTCAAAGGATCAACCCTCTGTAAAGGTTTTGCATTTGCATAATTTTCGTTAGCAATCATTTGATTGCTAATGGTATCTGGAGAATCAGTACGTGAGGAGCAAACTTCCGGGCTGCTGTCATTTGATGACAGTACATCCAATTTTGTATTCCGTGTCTTGTCTCTTGGCTTAGTGACCTTTGATTGACGGTTTTTCAAAGAGCATAACTTGGTAATGGGTATTGACCTGAAAGTCTGTGGATAATCACATTGAACGTGTTTTTTTGTACACCTTGAGCAAGAAGGTACTTGTCTGTCACACTTAACTTTCCTTTCTTTACAATTAACACACGCTAAACACACCATTCTACTGGAGCAATGATACAAATAAATACAGGTAAATACAGTTATACAGTAAGATGATTCTCTTTGCCAGGGAAAGTTATATTACAAATCCATCATCATGAATAACTAGCCCCGAACACCGACCAGGAATCGTCGACACAAGGGTACGAACCCCGAAATCCGAACTATGTCGACTAGACAATACATGTCGGCTATGTCTGTCAGAAAGGTTACCCGGGCTAACGCTTTTTAGTTACTTTTTGGTTTTGCCCTTGCTTCTCTGCACCACAACAAATAAACTTCATCAAAACACCAACTAATTTAAACTACATCATGACTTCTTTGCCTAAAGATATACAGGAGTCTATCGACAATCTTGAACAAAAGCCTAAGCAAAACACACAATCGGTCCATAAGTCAACTTCCGATGCTAACCAAAGTGATATTCCAGACTCCGTCATTGATGAAGAATTGTCTAATCTAGGAGTTACTTCCAATCCATCTGTGCAATCCGTTTCTGAAGCTGCTGATGCAGTTCTTGCAGTTGAAGAACATTTAAAGCAGGTTTTAGCTGGAAGGGAAAATACTTCAACTTCTCCTAATACCAAACCTATTTTAGAAGATAAAGAATTTTATCTTGTCAATAAATCAAAAAAAGATAGAGATGATGACGTTATTACTTTAATATCAAATCTTGGAGGAAAGATTGTAAGTTATAAAACTCCAAATTCAATTGCTTTAGCAAAATCCTCCAATAGCTTACCGAATGATGTTGATTATGATGTTTATTTGACTGATTACATTTACACCATCCAAAAGACAAATGCAGAACCAATCCTGGAAGATTTCAAAATTAAAAGATCTCATCCAAGTTTAACAATCGATTATGGTGACTATGCGGATCCTACACATGTCGGTAATACTGAACTGGATCCTAATATAGCTAGCATGTCCAATCTATTAGTTCAACAATCACAATCACAGTCCCATGAAACTGATACAATTGATGGTACCCCTCTAAATGTCTCACTTTATCCAGGTCCTAAAAAGAGATCATCCAAATTTACTGACATTGAGGATACTGCGATTTTAGAATTGGTCAGAAGAAACCCAAATTTAAGATCAACTCATAGTTTTTATGCAAAAATTGCGGAATTACCAATATTATCAATTCATACTGGTAACTCGATCAGGTTTAGATTTAGAAAAATTTTAGCAGATAAACTCGAGTGGGTTTATGATATAGATCCAAAGACGAATCAACCAAGACTTGATGAACATGGAAATCCAATTAAAATCAAGGAACTGCCAAATTTAATTAAATCACAATTTACTGCTGAAGAAGATTATATGTTATGTAAACAAGTTTTACATTTTAAAGAAAATGTTTCAAATTACCAAAGAAAAAGAAAAATGGATAATACATCAGTTCCTGAATCTGTTTTCAGTTCATTAGTTGAAAAGATTCCAAGACATTCAGCGATGTCTTATAGAGATAGATATAGAAAGTTTGCTTCTAGATATGGATTACAAGAATATATTAATTATTATGAATCATGTCAAGTTAATGGACAGCAGCCACAACCAATGAAAAATTTAAGTTCAAGAGCTGGTAATGGAAGTGGTAGAGGTACGGAAAGAAAAAAGAGACAAATAAGTGAAAATAAAGATTTAAGTTTACCCGTTGATGAACAAGCGAATTTGGAAAGGATTCAAGAATTAGCTAGAGTGTCTGTTGAACGTAAGGAAGATGATAAGCAAGATGATGAGCATAAATTAGCGGAAAGTAATAATAATAAAGACAAAGACGATGTTACAGAAGGTGCTAATTTATTTATGGATGCAAATGAAGATGAAATTAAAGCTTTAAATATGGATTTTGATAATATTTTGGATCCTGAAACATTAATTCCGTTTGGTACATTAATTAAAATAGAGCCAGACCCAATTAAAAACAAGCCAACTGATGAAGCGTATATACAGGAAAAGTCTAGAGTAGTTACTGAAGTGTTGAGTAAATTTGGATCAACTTTCACCACTACCTATGATTTATTTAAAACTGTCAATGATGGTACAGGAATTTCTATGAGATGGTTAGGTTACTGGTTTGATTGCTCTTGTGGTCATTTAAATGTATTTTTGGATGCTATTTTAAACTATATCAGGACAGGAGAACTGATTTTAGAAGAATTTCCAGGTTTTTGGACTGACAAGCATGATAAATTATTGAAAATTGATTCTAATTCTGAAGAATTGATAAAGTTGCATGGAATTGAGAGTGTTACTAAAAGAAAAGAAGCCCTGTTTGGATCTATTAATGATGGGGCTTAAATGGTCATGTTTTAATGTATATTTTACACAGTTTGTATATTAAATTAATCATTGTAATTGATAAAATTTAGGTTGTTAAACCCTAGGGTGGTGCAGTCAGCTACTATTCTAAATCTTTAAAGGAACTAAACTGTAACCTATAGACTATATGTAGCATACATCGATGAACTACTTGGACGTATTTTTGTTTAATACAAGCCGAATTCGCTTTAATACAGGAATCAGCAACCTTTATTCTTCAAACCCTTTCGAACTGCTCCGTTGGACGTACCAAGATATACGATAGCGCGTCATCGTGAGAACCTAGTTCGGTACTGGCTTGAACTCTAGGGCTATATTGGTATCAAAGACAGTAGTATATTAGTATATTCAACCTAAATTGAACAATAATACAATGGCGTGCTCTAATATAAGATTGGGCCTAGATAGATTCTATTTTGGATTCTTTTTAATTCATATTCCAATAACCATTTTGATTGATTCAACATTTATACTGCCAACATTTGCAAGTTTTCAAGAAGATTTAATTAAGTTTCATATCAATTCAAATAAAGACTTTCTAGCTTTACAACCTATTGGTTTATGGATGAAAACTTTTGTTTTAATCGAATTAGCTTTTCAATTACCACTATTTTTTAAGTTTTGCTTAAATTTCCATAGAAATAATTTTATTAAATTTAATGAAAATAATTGGTTATTAATATTTATGTATGGGTTAAATGCTAGTTTCACTACATTGGTTTGTTTAGTTTATGTCTGGAACGAAGGAAATGCTAATGGGTTAACTAATAAAGAAGTTTATAATTTAATTGGAGTTTATTTCCCAACATTTATCATTCCTCTTGTTATGGCCTATGATTATTTTTTGAGAATACAACAGAATTTGTTATCAAAACTTCAATTAAAGGAACATCATTATTAATATTTCACTTGAGCATCTATAGGACTCTCTGTTATTTTATAAGAAAACACTTAAATATATTTGTCATAATAGTAAAATATAATAAAAAGCAAAGAAGAATCTAGTATATAAAATAAGATAACTTTCCAAAACAATGTAACAAACCATAAAAACATTTAGACAACACTTAAGCAGAGTACTTTTGGATCAATTCGTCGACGAATTGAATATATTCCTCTTCAGCTTCTTCTTTGGTTTTACCCTTTTCGCTTTCCCAGGCTTCCCATTTGTACTTACCCTTAAAGTCAAAAACACCTGGCTTAGTGGTGGTATTGTCACCAACTGTTGCTTGCTTGAATAAACCGTATAACTTTAGTAATTCATCGTCATTTGGTTTGGTGGTTAGATTTTTAACAGCTTCGGCCTAAATAATTAAACAGTCAGTAATTGAGTTTAAATCTTGCAAATAGAGATATTATTAATAATGCATACTTTTTCTTCAAATAGCTTGGATGGCATGATGTTTATCCTTTAGATGATTTATGAGCTTAATACTAAGATCAAATAAAAGCGGTGTGTGGTTCATTATATAGGCCCACCGAGGCACCAGCATGTGAATTGTTGGGCTGCTCCCCACCCGCCGTACGAGGAACGCGTCTCGCTGCGCCATGCACTGCGCCATTGAAAGCAAATGAAGTTGGTATATAGAAAAACAGTAAACACAAGGTTACGGTGTGTTACGTGTAATTTCCCCTTGTTTAAACAGTATTCTACTACTGTGTGCATCCATGGCAAGTGTTTTGGACAACAAGAGAGTCCTTCTTTTAGTGGTAGGTGTGCTTTTCCATCTATTGTATCTATGGTCCATCTTTGATATTTACTTCGTGTCCCCCTTGGTTCACGGAATGAACCACCATTTATCTACTTCACAACCACCAGCAAAAAGATTGTTCTTAATTGTTGGAGACGGTCAAAGAGCCGATAAAACTTTTGGTTTGACTGTGCATCCAGAAACTGGGGAAGAAGAATATTTAGCACCTTATCTAAGATCAATTATTTTAAATAATGGTACCTATGGTGTTTCTCATACAAGAATGCCAACAGAATCGAGACCTGGCCATGTTGCAATGATTGCCGGTTTCTATGAAGATGTGTCTGCTGTTACGAAAGGTTGGAAAGAGAATCCAGTTGATTTCGATTCAGTTTTAAATCAATCGACTCATACCTATTCCTTTGGATCCCCCGATATATTACCAATGTTTGCAGCTGGGGCTTTAGATAAGACTAAAATTGATACTTGGATGTATGGACATGAATTTGAAGACTTTACTAGTTCGTCCATTGAGTTAGATAGATATGTTTTTGATCATGTGTATTCATTATTTGAAAATTCAACATCAGATCCAGAGTTAGAGAAACAGATAAAACAGGAGGGAAATGTCTTTTTTCTTCATTTGTTAGGCACAGATACTGCAGGCCATTCATACAGACCTTATTCAGCGGAATATTACGATAACATTAAGTATACAGATTCTGAGATTGCAAAGTTAGTACCATTTGTTAATGACTTCTTCGGTGATGAAGATACGGCGTTCATTTTTAATGCTGACCATGGTATGAGTGATTTTGGTTCTCATGGTGATGGTCACCCTGACAATACAAGAACTCCAATAGTTTGTTGGGGTGCAGGAATCAAGAAACCAATTATCGTGGATCCTTCAGATAATGCACATTTAAAAATTGAAAAAGAAGAAATGGATGGGTGGAACTTAGACTCAATAATGAGACATGACGTCAAACAAGCTGATATTGCTTCATTGATGACATATTTGATTGGTTCAAACTATCCTGCTAACTCTGTTGGTGAACTACCAATGGAATTTATTGATGCTGCAGAAAGTGATAAAATCAATGGCTTATATCTGAATTCCTTGAGTATTCTTGAACAATATCATGTTAAACTAGAAGAAGTTAGAGAAGCTCAATTCAAATTTATTGAATTTCCAAAATTTGAAGAAAAGTCGATTGATGATTATAAAACCGAAATAGAACATTATATTAGCTTTGTTGAAAATGGTGATGTTTCAAAAGAAGCTGAAGCCATTAAGCTAATTGAAGAATTTAGTTCAACTATTTTAGAGGGGTTGGATTACTTGCAAAAGTACAATTGGTTATTACTAAGAACAATTGTAACTTTTGGTTTTGTTGGCTGGATTGTTTATTCGTTTACGGTATTCCTTCAATTATTCATCTTAAAAGCAACAACTAATAAACAAGCAGGTTTGTTTAATTACTTGTTTTTTGCCTCTGTGACATCTGTTTTGGTTTACACCTTATTCTACAAGAAATCACCAACCATTTACTATATGTATTTAGCATTTCCAGTTTTCTTCTGGCAGCAAATTACTCATTTGAATTCTGATCTACTTAAAGGCTTAGGTGAGTTTTTCAAAGGTTTAAGTGTTTTTTCCATTGTTTCGATCTTGAGTGGGGTTGTAGGTTTCTTCGAAGCCATTACTTATGGTTTCTCTCATAGAGAAATATTTTCAGTTATCTTTTTGTTTGTTGCCTTTTATCCACTCGCTATTTCTTTCAAAACCTTCAAGCTAAAGCATATTATTCCATGGATCCTAAATTGTTTGGCATTGGTGTATTTTCCAATTCAAAATCCAGTTAAAGTTGAAAGTTTGATTTCAATTGTTGCTTCGGGCCTGCTTGTGATTCTAACTGCGGTTGTTGCGTTATCTCAAGTTTCCGCAACTGTTAAATTAAAGGGTCATACTAAGGCTTTAATTATAGGCCAAATCTTCCTGGTTGGTCTTTCAATTTTGACAACTGCTAGAGCCGTTATCTCATTACAAGCTAGAGATGGTCTTCCAAAAGATGCTCAAATATTAGGCTGGTTAAATATCCCAGTCTCGTTGATTGTTTTACCTATTTTACATTCCATGAATTCAAATCCAGCATTTTCAGTGAGATATTTGATCCTTTTTTTGGCATTTGCACCAACTTTTATTATATTGACAATTTCTTTTGAAACGTTCTTTTACGTCTTATTTGCAGGTTATATTTATCAATGGATAGAAATTGAAACATTGCTGATTAATGATTCAAAGGTCTGGTTGCAATTATTAAGAGTTGCTCTTGTTGGTTTCTTCAATTTACAAATTGCTTTCTTTGGTACTGGTAACATTTCATCAATTTCTTCCTTCTCATTAGATTCCGTTTATAGGTTATTGCCTATTTTTGATCCATTCCCAATGGGTGCTTTACTAATACTAAAATTAATTATTCCATATATTTTACTCTCAGTTGGTTTAGGTCTAATGAATTTGAAATTACATTTGAAACCATTCAGTTTAAGTACTCTAATTATTTCCCTTTCTGATGTTTTATCGTTAAATTTCTTTTATTTGGTGAAAACTGAAGGTTCTTGGTTAGATATTGGCTTAACCATTTCGAACTATTGTGTTGCAATCTTGTCGGCCTTATTTGTTTTATCTGTCGAAGGTGCTTCCCATTTATTACTAAAGGGTGTCGAAGTGAAGTCCAACAAGTTTCGTAAACAAAAACAATTAATTAATGACGATGAAATTTATAAAAAGGAGATCATGAAACTGATCAAAGAAAATGCCAATGATAATGGATCTATTGCTAGTAGAGTCAGAAGAAGAACCAAAAAGACTTGAATTATTTAGGTGTTGGCTGACCTGTAGTCATTATTTTCATTACTTTTTCACTTCATTTTATTCTCTTTTTATTTACTTTTTTCTCTTGTATAATATTTACTAGAATGGGGCTCTGTACTCAGTTTTATTCCAGAAGGCATGTTTACCTCATGTTTATATAAGTAATCTCTTTTTTAGAACGGACTTAATCTCTTTCTGAATGTCGACGGCAGTGGTCGACAACACCCGTACACACTTTCCGTTATTTTCATCGAGTGAGGCACACGCAATTCATTAGATCATCATCAACTTCAAATCAAGTTAAATCGTATAACATCTGCAATTGATACTTTAAATCGTTTAGGTGATAATGGCGGTAATACAAAAGATAATATTATTTGCCTTTTATATTGGCCTATGGTCATCAGGAGCTGAAGCTGTGAAAGATTATCTTTTCAAAAAATGCGAGCAATCTGGGTTT
Organism: Ambrosiozyma angophorae; assembly: GCA_030567475.1. Taxonomy (NCBI): domain Eukaryota; kingdom Fungi; phylum Ascomycota; class Pichiomycetes; order Pichiales; family Pichiaceae; genus Ambrosiozyma; species Ambrosiozyma angophorae. Next base: position 258,420 of record JAJLSH010000220.1, read on the forward strand.
TGTAATAGAAATACACACTTTGCTGATGAAGTTATAAAGCAGGGATCGAGCTATCAATCCAGATACTCCATTGAAATATCTAGTTTGGATATCAAAGCCGACGAAGGTTTCTTGCATGCGGCTTTGTTAAAGCAACTAAATGATGGATCACATGTTGATTTAAGTTTGCATGTTTCTGTTTTAGATGATAACAACTTAAGATTTCAAATTGACGAAAAATACAGAGATACAAATCAAAGTATTGTCAAACAAGAAAGATACAATGAAGCTCATAAATGGGCTTTCATTGAAGAGCCTGGTTTAATTCCATTTACTTATGATTTAACAACAGAAGATTTGACCTTGAAGTGGAATGACTTATATGAAGCTAAATTTGAACTGTATCCTTTTAAATTAACTTTATCGTATAAAGGAAAACCAAGTTTGATAATTAATGATAGAAATCTATTAAATTTAGAACATTTCAGAACTAAATCGGAACAAGAAAAAGAGGATTCTATTCACATTGCTCCTGAAGAATCAACTTTTAACTCATACAAGGATAACTTTAAAGATTCTAAAAGCGATAAATTGCCATTGGGTCCTGAATCTATTGCTCTAGATTTCACTTTTGTTGATACAAAAAATGTCTTTGGTATCCCCGAACACGCTGATTCGTTGTCTTTGAAAGACACCACTAACGATGAGCCATACAGACTTTTCAATGTTGATATCTTTGAATACCTAACCCAGAGTAGATCCGCAATGTATGGAGCCATTCCATTTATGATTTCTGCTACTCCTGGTCGTAGTACAGGTGTCTTTTGGGTTAACTCGGCTGATACATATGTTCATATCAAGAAAGTTCATCCTAATGCAACTGATGAAAGAAGCATAATCGCTGCAAATGATACGACAAACAAAGTGCAAACTCATTGGATGTCAGAAAATGGTGTTATTGATGTTATTTTGTTTGCTAAGGATACTCCTGCAGAAATTTCAAAGTCATACGGCTCAATAACTGGTTTCCCTTCTTTACCTAACCTTTTCTCGTTAGGCTATCATCAATCAAGATGGAATTACAACAGCGAGGAGGATGTTTTAGATATTACTTCTAAATTTGATCAACATGTTATTCCATTCGATACTATTTGGTTAGATATTGAATACACTGATGAAAAAAAATACTTCACTTGGGATCCAAAGACATTCCCACACCCAGACGAAATGTTAGACCAATTAGATTCTACCGGAAGATCAATGGTTGCTATCATTGATCCGCATTTGAAGAAAAATTATGACGTTTCAAAAGAAGTTATTGACAAGGGTATTGGTGTTAAAAATGCGGATAATAAAGATACCTTCCACGGGCATTGTTGGCCTGGTGATTCTGTTTGGATTGATACCTTAAACCCTGAATCGCAACAATTTTGGAATAAACAATTTGCTAATGGATCTAGATTCATGGGCCATTCAACTAATTTACATCTCTGGAATGATATGAATGAACCATCTGTCTTTAATGGTCCTGAAACTAGTGCTCCTAAAGATCTAATTCATTATGGTGATTGGGAACATAGATCTGTCCATAACCTTTATGGTTTAACTTATCATGAAGCTACTTATGAAGCTTTGCTTGCAAGAAATCCAAATATCAGACCTTTTGTTTTGACTCGTTCCTTTTTCTCTGGATCTCAAAGAACCTCAGCCATGTGGACAGGCGATAATATGGCTAAATGGGAATACTTAAAGGAATCTATTCCAATGGTTTTAACTTTGAATATTGTTGGATACCAATTTTCAGGTGCCGATGTGGCAGGTTTCTTTGGAAACCCAGATAATGAGCTTTTGGTAAGATGGTATCAAGCTGGTATTTTTTATCCTTTCTTTAGAGGGCATGCCCATATTGATTCCAGAAGACATGAGCCATGGGTTGCTGGCGGTGAGTATAGTGGACATATAAAAGAAGCTATTAAACTAAGATATAAACTATTACCTTTACTATACACTGAATTTTACAAAAGTTCTATCAGTGGATCGCCAATCATGACACCATTATTCTATATGAATCCAGAAAATGAATTTGTGTACGATATTGATGACGAATTCTTCTTTGGAAAGTCACTTCTTGTCAAGCCAGTTACTGAACCAGAAACCAAGGAAGTTCGTATTTATTTACCAGATGAAGAACCATATTATGATTTTATTGATTTCACAACGTATCAAGGTCAAGAATACCACAATATTCAAACTACGCTAGATAAAATTCCAATTCTTATTAAATCGGGAACAATTATTCCAACAAAACAAAGATACAGACGTTCCTCAAAACTGATGACTTTTGATCCTTATACATTGTATTTGACTGTTAACAGTTCTAGAAAAGCTGAAGGTGAATTATATATTGATGATGGTAGCTCTTTTGATGCTATGAACAGTAATGACTTCGTTCATTTGAAGTTTACTTTCGAAGACGGGGAATTGACTTCTTCGTTGATTGCCGGTGATAATCAAAAGTTATTCACTAGCAAGTTAGGGGGTGTTAAAGTTGAAAAAGTTGTTGTTCTCGGCCTTCATGTTCAATCTACAAAGGTTTTCGTCAACCAGGCTGGTAACTCCTGGGAGGCAGAGGTCTTGAATCAAGGTCAATCCATTATTATTAGAAATCCAAATGTTTCTATCAATGAAAACTGGTCTATTAGGCTTGACTAATAGTATTTCATTTTTTAAAACATGATTTTTTCCAAGTTTATACATTTTTGAAGTATCATTATGCTTGATTTCATTAAATAATGTTATTAGTGCAATGAAAAAATCATTTCAAAAAAAAAAAGAAAAAAAAACAATTGCCCTATATATGGATAGTACATTCAAAGCGTAGATCGTAAACAATAAATCTAATGGCAAGCTAGAGTATCAATGAATGTTTGCTTCCCATTCAACCCAACCAATACTTTTCCAGCAAACGCCCCAATGACGACAGCACCCATAATCCACCAATTGAATGACATAAATAACAACATAATCATAAATGAGTAAAACACAGTAGTTGCATACGTAACGCCAACAATAATCTTTAATTTTTTCAACTTTGCAAGCTGTTCATGATCGCTAGTCGTCCCATTATTTCTCAATGTAATATAACGATTTTCCAAAGTATTGGAAACCTTCTTAACTACCTCATACAAAGCTGTGCATAAAATAATTGCAAGTAAACTTAACACAAGTTGACCCTTTGTTTCAATCATCCATTTGTCAGATAAAATACATAAATTCTTGTAGTCTGCATTCAACGTCATCTTCATATTGCACATTTTCATTCCACCATGATCTGGCATATCCATATCAGCATTGCTTGACATATCGTGGTGCATATGGTTCATATGGCTCATGTGATTCGTATGGTTTATCCTGTTTGGATTGGTTATCGTTTGCCAGTTTTCCCTCGTTTAATGCTAGCTAAAAAACGGCGCTCCTATTTGTGCCCGAAGTTTCGAAAGAGGAAATCTTTGGAAGCTGGACTTAACATATTCATTACAGGTATAAAGACTCAGTATCCAAAGGCCTCCATCAAATTAGGGTGCTTGATCTCTAACCGGATCTTGTACTCCCTTGGTTCTATGGCTATTGATTCTGGGTACTGGTTTAATGCTAACGGATTCAAGTCCAAACTACGAACTTCGTCACTTCCCTTATCTGGGCAACGTATATCAGCAACTGGTTCAAACAACAACAAAAACTTACAAGTCAAGACGTACAATTCTTTAAATGCCAAACTATTTCCCAAACACATTCTAGATCCTATCCCAAATGCTAAATGCTGCACTGTGTTATCCAACTTAGTTCGATCATTTTCGTCAAGAAATCTTTCTGGAATAAACTCCATTGGCTTAACAAACTTTTCTGAATCATGGTTTCCTGCCCAACAATTCATAAAGATGACTGTTCCCTTTGGTAAAATAGCATTTTTATAAACGATTTCCTTAGTTGATTGTCTAGGTAAAGCCATTGGTAAAACGGTAAATAACCTTAAAGTTTCTTTGACAATCGCACAAACATAAGCGCAGTCATTACCAGTGTTGCATTCCTTCCATGCTCTGACTGGGTCATCATCATAAAGTTTGATTAATTCTCTGTAAGCATTGAAGGCGATATGTCTAGATTGACTTAACTGTAACATTAAATATTGAAAATTCAATGAAGTGTTATCTATTCCAGCACTAATCATAGTTAAACAGACACTTCCAATTTGATCAGCGGAAATTTGCTCTTTCCCTTTAGTGAAAAAATGGTACATCATACTTCTTTTTAATTCATAATTACTAGAATCCAAATTATCTTGTGTGAATTTCAAATATTTCTTTAAATAAACGGTTCTTCTTCTGTAAAGGTCTTTGGAAACTGACTCCTTTCTAGAAATTTTGTTAATGAAATATCTTAATAAGCTAGGCAAATAATCTTGAACGTTTTGAATATGTGATCTAATCTTGGTGATAAAATTCTCAACATATATGATTTCATCAGCTTGAATCCTTTCATATTTAGAGGAATAATCAATACAATATCCGTAAGTTAGCTTTAATGCAACAGCCAAATGAAAGTACATTGATTCCTTAGTTAAATCCAATTCAACAAATTGATGAAGCGGGTTTCTTTTGGATAAAATCCGGCCAATCATTTTGTTGGCTTCTTCATCTATTATCAAACCATTATACTTTTTACTTGATAAACTGTTAATTAAATTTGTAGCCAGAAATTTTCTTGATTTAACATAGGATTCTCCAAAAGGTGTGGTACCAATAGTGTAAACTCCAGATTGAGATAAGATTTTATGAAAAGTATGAGAAGTTGGCCTTGAATTGTTACATCGTGTAGCACCATAACAAAACAATTGACATATTGCGTCATAAGAATTTGCGACAGCAATTTGCTTTGAGCCAAATCTTACTTGATAGACTGGACCAAATTGTTGAGCTAACTGAAAAAATTTAAGGCAAGGAGACTGCTGAAAATTAGTTGCAGGTGGATAAATAATTGATAAATTACCCCATACTGGCCATAATGAAGGTACTGAAGGTAAATTCTTGATCTTTGATGGCATATAAATGACATAATCTATCAAAAAGATGAGTAAAGCTCCCAAAATTAGAACTTCCAAAGTACGTTGAATACAGTAGAGCACGTATTGGATGGGAACAGAAACAAACCAGAGATGATCAAACGAGCTAGAGGCAAACAAAACAATCATAGCTGAAAGGGTATTCAGTGCTAAGAGCAAAGTGTGAGCTGTCAAGATTGATGCTCCCACTTTTGACGCTGCCAAACAAGAGAAACTCACAGGGCGATTACAAAATCGTCAACGGCTCGCGTAAAAACAACCAAGTGCAAACAACAACAACAGGTACTGCTTGACCCATTCGCACGTCGCCATGTCCCAGGGGTTGCAGGAGACCATAGAAAAGTTCAAGACTCTGAAATTTCAAGCCGATGGGCTCCAGGCAAAGCTTCAAGACTACCTAACTAGTGTTCAGTCACGGATCATAACAAAGAAAAGAGAATATGAACAAGCACTAGCTGAAGTTACTGAACAAGAAAAAGAATTACAAGAGAATATTCAAAAATTAAACTCAGTTCAACAGGAAATAGTTTTTAAGATAAATGAAGAAGTGAAAAGACGTGATAATACGTCCCTTGAGGTTAAAGAATATTCACTGAAACAAGATGAAGCGATCAAGCAAAAGGAGAACTTTGAAAAAGAGATACAGAAAGTTAATGCTAGAATAGATCAGACTATGCAAGAAATAAAGAAGCAACGAGAGTATATATCTAATCAGACAAATATGATCGACGATAAGAATTATCAATTCGAACAATTACTTGGGCTGAAAATAGAAACTGGTGGATCTGATAACCTAATTAGTTTTATTTTTAAAAATATAGACCCTGATGATTTTAGTAGGGAGGTTTACTTTGTGTTAGATCCAATTCAATACGCCATAGTGGAAACGAGTCCCGAATTACACGAAAGTTTCTTGATCAGTGTGATGGATAACTTTAAGAAGCATAAAGAAATTGGATATCTTTGGAAGGATATGAGATCGGAACTAAAGAAACAGTTACTGAAATAGACTTCTTGATGTATTATTGTTGTATTTATTTGTATTTGTTGTCCTCTGTAGCTTTAATTTGTGTACTATATTATTAACCTCTAGATAAACACGCAAAGTTCAGCGAAGTTCAACTTTTCAGTAATCTGGATCTTCTTTCATCTTCTGGGTACTAGTAACACGGAATACAATGGATCGCAACGACTCAGATGCCAGCACCGACAAAGAAATAATAATAGAAGACACAAAGACTGCAATTACTAAGTCAAGCCCAAGTCCTCTGAAACCTGGACTAGAAGAGCATGAAAAAAGCGAGATATCAGAGTTAAGAGTAACAGACAACATAAAGCTTGAATCCCCAACGAGAACTACCAACTCACCTAATCCAGAATCATTCCAGCCACTAACAAAGAAACAAAAGACTGCATCCCCAACTCCGCAGCCTATCCCATTGACAACAACAGTTTCAAACATCATAACACAGAATGGCTCAAAATCCTCAAAAGAATCAACCCCTGCATCAGATTTAAATTCAGTTGCTATAGATAGTCATGGTACTTCAACCAATGATCATTTGAAACACCAACATCCTAACCACGCAAAGTTAAGTAAGCCAAAGTACGAAATTGTTGATGGTTCGGAGGTGAGAAAGTTTCTAAATCATTATGTTACTAATTATTTAACTGCAAGTTTGAATGAAATAGTTAAGGATTGGGAATCTAGAAGTCATATAAAGGCAGAATCTGAAGAGGAAACCGTAATTAATGAAGGCGATATTTTAATCAAACTAGGTCATATGCTGATCGAGAAAGGTGGTTTGTTGAACGAAGGAACAGTTAATAACGATGACGATTTGTAAGTTGTTGTTTTCATGATTGTTTCATTTGCTATATTCTTTGTATTCATAAATCTCAATTATAATGTAAATTACTTTTTTTCTGTCGTTTAAAATTTTCATTCACTAAATAAAGGGAAGTAAAAACAAAAACAACAAACAAAAACAAAAAAACAAAAAAGCAAAAATAATGAAACAAAAATAAAATAAATAAAGCCAAAATCAAATATACACCAAGTTAAGCCAATGAAAACAAAGAAAAAAATTGGAAAGAGGAAAGAGAAATATTAAAATAACAAGAAACAGTTAAAAAATATAGGGAACCTAAATACACTATGTACAAATAATGGCATTCAAGAATAAAATTTAAAACTGCTCTTCAATCAAGCCAATATTGCTTTCTTGAGAACTTAAAAGATTTAGAGTAAACTTCGAACATAATCTCACCAATCCAACTCTCCAACCTCTACAAATACTTTCCCAGCCTTTATTCAATTCATCTTCGTTTTTGTCTTCTAAAATTATATTTGTGTTACCATTTTCATATTTCACAGGTTTGGTACCTGAAGCAATATAGTATAAACTTGATAAATATCCAAAATATCCACCGAAATTGATACTTAAATCTTCATTATGAACTCTCATGATTTCAGGTAATCTATCACTTGATAGTAAACAATGGACTTGCGCCCTATTATATATTGTTTCAAATGGTAATCTTATGAACAACCCACATATCTTAAGAATTAAAAGCAATGAATTATAAACTATTGGTGAATTATATTTATTGACTTGTAATGAAGCAGTTAGCATATACTCGGGGTAGTGATCAGATAATGACTTAACTAAACTTGTTATTACAGTTGGGACAATTAATGATTGTGGGGGAGTAATAATAAAAGTACCAGGTGAATGTTGTAAAATTTCTCTGAGAGATCTATTATCTCTGCCTGAGTTGGTAATAATGAATTTCATCCTTATTAAAGAAAATGAACATAAAGCTAAATTAGTTAAAACATTACTGATAATACGTAAGGTCAAACTTAAATTGAAATTTGGAGAATGTATCAAATCAACAAATAATGGATCCGGAATGCCAAAAAGGCCTGATAAAAATCCTGATATCCAAGATTCAAGAGTATACTGCAAAGTGTTTATTAGAAATGACGTATTAAGAGCTTTTAAAACACCTCTTGGACCTTCTTTGGAAACTAAAGCTGATATCACATCTAGGGTATTCAGCGATATCGGATTAATCTGAGCAAATGTGGATGAGACTACTGTTGTTGTTGAATTTGAGAGAGAAGTGGACCGTTTCTTATTTAAAACTTTAGATTTTCCTGATCTTGGGCTATTATGGGATAAACTTGCTGGACTTTCTCCCGCACTTGCAAAATATCTATTATCGTCATCAGATTCCTCATCCGAATCGCTATAGTTATACCTAGGGTTAATTGATGATTTTTGGGAACTTACAGAAGTTTTCTTTTTGAAAGATCCAATTTGTTGAATAATTCTTGCAATCTCAAAGGGTTGGCTAATTAATAATTTAAAATAATTTCTGGTAAAAGAGGTAATTAAGGATAATATTAACTGCTTTAAATTTGACCAATCGAAATATTCTTTGAATTCTAGATCTGAATAAATATTTTTTTTATAAGTTGTACCTGCTGCTGCACCACTTCTAACAAGAGGTTTGACCATTTTTCTTGCTCCATTACTTGAAATGAAAGTATTAGACATTGAAGAGCCCGACTTGTGGTTAGTTTGTTGGATGAAAGGCAAAGCGAGTGAAATCGATTGATTTGTAGAGTTGTCCACTATCCCAATTGTAGGTCTGTATGAGATAGGGTACTGTTGATCAAACTCAGCCTTACTAACGTACGGTCTCACAGATTCTTCTAAAGATGTATTTGGAGTCGTCATCGTGGCGAAAAGCTATGACTACTAAGGTTGTTAAAGTAGGGTTTCGTTCTTAGTTTTGCCCTCAACCTGGTACCTAGCGCGCGAACAAACTAAATACATAGTTTTCTTAATTACAGTCTTGATATACAAGTGAATAAAACAGAAACGAAGTTGGAAGAGAAGGAAGAGATAGAGGTGAAATGGGAAGGGGAATAACTTCTATCATTGTTCGGGGTTGGAGATAGTCCAGGTACTCAATAAGTTCAAGTATTTGTAGTTGTCAGGAGAGCCTGGCATGCCGAAGGAAATTGGTGACATAAAGATGTATGTACCAATAACTAATGCATAAAGAGCAAGGTATAAACCCCAAGTAAAAACAACATTGTTAACCCTCTTTGCAGTTAAATCAACGATGTAGCAGAATACAATCATGGCAAAGTATAAGGCAGGCATATAATGATGCACATATAACACTCTACCCATAACCAAGAATGGTAAAAAGTGTAAGAACCATCCTAAGAATGGATACAAACCAGCCATTAATAAAAGGTTGAATTTTTCATTTTCAATAACGTTCTTTTGGCCAGGAAAATCATCAATTTGTCTTTGCCATCTCATAAGGTATATAACGAATAGAAGAATGAAGATTATTAAAGTAACTGAAGAGCCCCATGTGTTGGCAAGAGAACCAATTAAAAAGTACTTAACATTATCATCACCCCAACCACATAATCTAATACCTCTGTTTAAGGTTGGCCATTGCCATGCTTTTGAAGATAAATCATCTTGTTTTTCGGTATCTGGAATTAAAGCATTATTAGTAGCCATCATAGCAATATTTAACTGGATAAAATCTTTAAGAAATCTAGTTCTTGGTAATTTGAAGTCTTCTGGAGGAGTCGGTAAATTTTCATTTTCGTGATTTTCGATGTTCCACCAAGTTCTTTTATCTCTTTTAAAAGCTGATCTAACGCAAACAACTTCACCCTGTCTGAAACCCCATTGAGGTAATTGTAAACTAGTACTAGCTAAATAACAACCCAATTGTTGAGATCTAAATCTAACAGATGAAGTTAATGGGTGTAGTCTTAACTTGTCTTCGTCACCTTGTTGATCAACAATTTCAATAATCCAGTTATCCTTTGGATCACCAACGGTTAAGTTACCATAACCAGAAACTTCCCATTCAGTAGTAGTAACATGACCTGGAACTTCATGTGTATGTAAATTTCTACCGGTTGTTTTGTGAATAATTCTAATTGGCATTCCATCAACAAGGTAATGGCTTTCTCTAAATGAGTTTCTTGGATCCTCTCTAGTTAATTCAAAAACCCAATCATTGTTCATATCCTTGTGGGAGTAAGTGGTAACTTGTTGTTGTTGTGAACCATCTGGATAAGTTTGGACATGGGAATGCAATAAACCTCCTGTTAAACCTTGATTTTTGATGGTGACAGTTGATTGAATAGTCATAACATCTCTTGGACCAGAAGTTAATTCAGAACCAATTAGGTTTGCTTGGAATAAAGAAGACATATTAGCGTCACCTGGACCGGAACCAGATAATAAATCAAAATGAACCTTGAAGCATAGCATGAAAACTGACATTGGAATAATAACTAGAGCAATTATTCTAGCAATCCAATGGCAAATATATCTTGTGAAAGGCATAGTAGTCTTTAATTTACCAAATTTGTTCCATAGATCAACAATTGTATAGATACCAACTAAGGAGGTAACGAATAAACCAACCATCTTAACTGAACAAACGCAACCAATTGACATACCATTTAATAAAATCCATTTCCACCATTTTCTAGAGAAAGAGTTCTTTTCATCTTTGTTCTGATTATGGAATCTAATAAAAGTGTAAAATGTGGAGACGGTGAAAAACAATAACATGGAATCTAATAAAATAAATCTTGCAAGAGTGGTATAAGAACATTCTAAAGTAACCATTAGAGTAAATAGCCAAGTTGTTTTTCTGTTAAACCCAATTTCTTTGGCAGAAAAATAAGCTAATGGGACAATTAGAGCACCGAAGGTAGCATTAAACATTCTCATCTTAACATAGTCGATGTATTCAGGATATTCTTGACCAGATGGGAAATCCCATGAACCATTATATCCTGCCAAGTAACCAGATAGACCAACTAACATTTTTCCTAAAGGAGGATGCACATCATGATAAAATTCATGTCTCAAATAGTAAGAGCCAAACTTACCAAAATGGGCTTCATCCCAAACGACTTTATCATTTATTCCAATCTTATACATTCTAACAAAAAATGATAATAGTGTAAATAAAATTGGGGCGACATATCTTTCAACATTAAGTAAAAAGCTCTTAGTTTGTTTAACTGTATCTTTAGCGGTAGCAGTAGCAGAAATATCACCAGCAAATGAATCATCAGTTTGATCTTTCAAAGCCAATTCTCTTATTTTAGCTTTAACTTCTTCTTCTGTTACTTCATCGGTATTCTGTACCTTTGGTTTTTCATCGACAGCTGACATTATTAATGAAATACAAACTTATGAATAAATTCTTTAATGTAAGTTTGAAAAAAGAATTAAAGATGGTAGAGTACAAGCAATGGGGTAGTAAATCCTGCTATTGAGGGTGGGATGATCAAAGGGATAAAAGATGAACTAACAGCAGGGGTGATACGAGAATGAGGTTGTCAGAAGTATGAAACAGCAGAGACAAAATTGATGAATTTTGGTTAGGTTCTTGCCAGTTGTTAGCTGCTGTCAAATGCTCAATAAACGACACGTAACTGTCAGCCACCCGCGCCACGTTTTGACGACGCGTCGATTATGCGTCCACGAAGCAACTGATCTGGCGACCACAACACATATTCCAGCCCAAAGTCACAATCAACCAAAACAACAACCAGCTTGTTCAATGCAAGATCCAGAGAAACAGGTAGAACTACCTGAACTCAAGACCAGAACTAGGAATACTTGGTTTAATAGGCTATTTCAAGCAACCTCCAAGGATTCATATTTAACTACCACTACATCAAGCAGCAATCAGCAGAAGGTGGACGAAAGAAACTTTGAATTATTTGGTTACTCCATTCTTGTACAGATATTTGCCTTGTATCTGATTTACCTTTACTTTGATGAATTTGAAAAGTATCATCCTTTGATTTCTGTTATCTTATTAGGTGGCCATACTTCTTTGTTAGCACAATGTTTAAATCAATATTATCGTAAGGTTCTTAATTTGAATAAGAATATTAAGTTTTATATTTGGGGAATCATTAATGGTCTATTGACAAACTTTTGGATTAATTTCTTGATAAATAATTTTCAGGCTGATTTCAATAAGTTTTTAGTCGATCAAACCTTTGGCTCATTGGGTTTTCAATGCATTTTTACAATATATAATATGGTATGGGAAGGTCTTGACCTTACTGCATCAACATTTTCAGGTATCTACTTCAAAGCTGTGAAATATTGTTATATGATTTGGCCCTTCGTTAGTTACATCAGTTTCAATGTGATTGATGATAAAAGGATTTTGTTTCCTTTGAATTGCTTTTGTAACTTAATCTTCACTTTGCTTTTATCAATTGTGACGTGAAAAGAGTTTGTTATTTACTATATAGAATATTTTGAAATAAGTTTGTAAAAATAATAGTCACGTGCCTATGTCGCGTGCCGACAATGAACTCCCTGCCAATAGGAGCTTCACGGCGAACCGGGCGGTTCCACGGAGTTTCATTCGATGAGTGGAAAAAGATCCGAATCAACAAGTCTTGGTTTGCTCTTAGGTCAAAGCACAGATTAATGTCGCAAGGAGGGACATATTTTTTTTTTCAAGATTTCAGTTTCGTAGTCCCTATCCTGTGAGAAGATGGTTGCAGACGATAACTACTATATCACTCCCCATGAAGCAGCTCTTGCTGTTGTAGCAACTGCCATGAAAAAATCAAGATTAAAACCTCATATTTTAGTGGTTAACTCCATCATGGGTGCTCTTCTGTTTTCAACTGGAGGAATGTTGGATGTAATGTGTCAATCCCAAAATCAAGGTTTAATGGATAACGGATATACAGGAATAGTTCAGATGTTTCAAGGTGCTAGTTATTCTATTGGTTTATTTTACGTTATCTCCATGGGTATGGAATTATTTAACTCAAATATACTATTTTTTAGCGTGGGTGTTATGAGGGGAGCTGTTACTGTTATGGATTTACTTATCAGTTGGTTTGTTTCATTTTGGATTAATTTAGGTTCAACCATTTTTGTTGTTTATGTTATTTGTTATTTGAGTGGAGTTATGTCTAGAGGTAATTACATTATTGGTTCAGTTCAAATTGCTGAGGAGAAAGAATCTTATACTTTTATGGAAACTTTTTTAAAAGCTGTTGCAGGTAATTTTTTTGTCTGTTTGGCCGTTTATTTACAAATTATGGTTAAACCACTTCATGTTAAATTTTGTATGATTTTTTTACCAATCTTTACTTTTGTTTCTGTCGGTTTTACTCATGTTGTTGCTGATATGTTTTTAATCCCTGCTGGTTTATTTAATAATTGTAATTTTGGATGGGGTACTTATGTCTGGAAACTTTTATTACCTGCAGCTTTAGGTAATATGGTTGGTGGTTCTTTCTTTGGTATTATGATTCCATGGTATTTACATCTTGTTGTTATTGAAAATGATATGAAGGAATTGAAACTACCTACTTATGAAGAAAAAGATGAACAACCATTGTTAAACATGGATTCTAGAGTTGTTAGGGTTCCAACTTCTCAATCTTCAGGTCTTGTTACTTCTGAAGAAAATGGTTCTTCCACTCAAAGTTCTGAAAATTATGTTAATGATAAAACTTCAAGTTCTGTCGATTTAAATGTTCCAGTTGCGATGTTTCAACCAGGCTTAAGTAAAGTTTCTTCGAAAAATACAATTAAATCATACACTTCAGTCGGAGGTACACGATATAATAGAAGAAATATCAAAAATATTAGATCCCCCAAAGGTGTTTTTCCAGTTGCAGACATGGGTCCTGCATTAAAAAAGGAAAGAACTATTGCTTCTCCAAATTTACAAGATGATTATGAAGATGAAGATTATGAGGAAAATATTGATAAATTTAATGATATTAATCCATATAACCCAGAAGATAATAAAATGGGTGAAACTTTGAAAAAAGTTTTAACAAGAGCAAAATCAAGAATTGAACCTGATATTGAATCGACATTATCTGGTGAAAATTCTCAAATTCCCTGCAAAATTGAAAAGCCAAAGTCTGCTGTAACTCATAATATTAAAAGACATTTTTCATTTGGTGGAGGTGGTAAAGATTCAAATGAAATTCAAAAAAGATTATCCAAGGCTAAAATAACAAGAAAAGCTGCTGCCTTATCTAATGATATTGCTGGTATTCATACTAATACAGTTGATTTGAATTTTCATTCAGAGTCTAAATCATCCTCAACTAAAAAATTAAAATCAAAAAAATATCTTCCAAGTTCAAGAGCAAAGAATGATAAAATAAAACTTAAACCAAGAAGAAAGTCATCTTCGGTATCTCAGATACAACCCACAGAACCTCTACCTCAAGAAATGAATCCAATGGATAATGACACCATTAATGACATAGCAGATGCTTCAATTGATTCATATGTCGTAGATGAAGATGAAGATGAAGGTGAAGGTAACGATGAAGTTTTGGATGCTACTGACAAAACAGACCATAAATAATGTTTTTTTTCTCCCCGGCCCGTCCCCTCCTTTTTTTAAAAAAAAAGCTTTATGTTTGCATTAAAGGGTCTACTGGTTCCCTTCGTTTTTGTATTTCATCTTACATGTGTATATATATTTTCCCTAGAAACACTCTTTTTTTTTTCAATCCTTTTCTTTTCTTTACCTTTAATAATTATATTTATTTTTTGCATTTTCTTGCTTTGGTTTTTTTTCTTGCTCCTTGATTCACTTATTAGTCATATGTTATAAGTGTCTTATTTATTTTTACTCTTGCTTATTTCATTTTGTTAATTTTGTGTTATTCGATTGATTATTAATAAAAACTATATATTCATTTTATTTATAAATAAACTGCAAAAGTTAATTACTGCCCCCTAATTTTTGCTTTCTTAGTTCGAGTTTTCGGGTGAGACTAAAATAAAAAAGAATTCCTTATGTCTAGTGAAACGAAAATATAAATCTTAGAGTAGACAACAGGTTATCAAAAATCTACAAATGAAATGAGACTACATACTTTAATAGTATAAGGAAAAACTAAAAGAAACATCATTAATTACACCAAAAATACAGAACGTAAAAGAAAACATATCCATAATATAAATAAATAGAAAACAAAGAAACACAAGCTGCATATATACCAGTAGATAGAAAGTTAAGTAAAATAATTGATCAAAAAGAGTAAAAACAACAAGTTAAAAAAAAGAAAAAAAAAGAAAAAAAGAATACGAAGTAACAAACACTTTATAAAACTCTAGACAAACATGTAAAATTCTCACATGAATAAAAAATTATAAAATTAAAACAATTCAAAGTCATTAAAATAAAGCCAAATCCATTTAATAAAAAAAGAAAAAATATAAACATACCAATTTTGCGAAACAAAAACTATCCATAACACATAAACTAATTCACTTTAAATAGAGAGTTCAAATAATCAACTCTTCTTCTAACCAAAAAAAAAAAAAAAATTTAAAATTCCCAAGTTATTTTCCTTCATTTTTTTTTTTTTCATTTCAAATTTCTATTTTTTTTTTTCCTTCGTAAATTTCTATAAATATTTTATTATCCATGAATGAACTAATTTCATAATATGTAAAAACAGGGGAATCATCTAAGTGATAATATGAATGTAACAAACCGGTAGGTAACTTAATTGAAGAGTATAGTAAAGCATAAATTCAAAATGAACAATAACAATTTGAAAACTAAAAAGGTTTCTAACAAAAAAAAAAAAAAAATAAGGAAGTGTAAGGGCTTCGTTGACAACAGTAGTATCAGCATTTGGACATATAATAATCTATTTTTGGTTTCTCTAACAGCTGTAATATTAATAAACAAAAACAGAAAACACTCAAAAACAAGCAAACAAAACTGGAAAAATATATCATTGATCAAAATGAGTCACTGGATCAGAATATGAATCAACCCTAGTGTTTGAATTGTTTGGATTAGGAGAATAAATTGACTCGCCAATAGAAGGAACGTGTTTACACATCCAAATTCTAGTCTTATAAATTCTAAATAACTCTTTGACTAAATCTCTAAAATCAATTCTTGAATTGGAACTATAATAAAATGTTAACTTTCTTCTATCCCATTGGTATTCACTATCAGTAATAATCATTGTTAAGCCATGCGATTTGACTTTTAATTGGCAGACATTTCTAGCCTTTTCTTCATCACATGATTTTAATAACAATTGAGCGACTTCATTTGGATATGCAAATCTAACAATAGGTTTAGGGAAATGTAGAGCAGGATGTGGTTTATTATTAGAAGTGCCATCAACGTTTGAAGAATAAGGATCCTGAGATAAAGCAGCTTGCTGATCTTGAAATTGTTTCAACTTTAGTAGTCTAGCTTCTTCTAACGAAACATTTAATTTAACAACTTTACCTAAATCTCTACCTCTATCTGCTTCAACAATGATTAAATCACCCAATTTCAGATTATGTAGTAATTGTTGATGGTCAGGGGGGATATAAAAAGCATCTAATCTACCATTCTTAAAACAAGCAAGAATCAGTTTAACTCCGGGAATACTAGTATTCGGAAACACAGGAAGACTATCATTATTTAAATACTTCAAAACTTCTTTTAAATTCAATGACTCTTCAGAAGGTGAAGTAAAATATGCGTCAGCTTCTTTATACGCTAACAGATATTGATCTTGATAATTAATCAGCTTCAAAGAATTAAATTGACTTAGCAAATTTCTTTCATTCAATTGTTGTTGTTGCTGTTGTTGTTGTTGTTGTTGCTGTTGTTGCTGTTGATTTTGTTGTAGGTACTGTTGTTGGGAAATATAATTACCTTCAAATGCAGCCCTAGCATAATCCAAATTTGGAACGCAACTACTTGTGGAATTCTGAACCCCAGCCAGATTTGCTAGAGCAGCCACAAATTGGGGATTTTGGGCTTGTGGTTGTGGTTGTGGTTGCTGTTGTTGATGCTGTTGTGGATAAGGTATGTTTTCATTACTGGAAGGTAAGAACGAAGAAAAGGAAGGAGTAATATCATAAGAATAACGTCTCAGAGTGTTTAAATCAGCAAGCGGTGGAGAATTCCAGTTATTTGTCGGGTTCAAATTTGAAGGGGAAATATTATTATTCTGAGGAGGTAAGGATATGATGGGAGAACAAGATGAGCCTTGCGAGCTTCTTCTATCGGAATCTGAGGAACTCCAAATACCTGCACCATTGGAACCATTTGCCACCAAGGGGTTACCATTAAGTAAAGAGGGGGTGGCTAGCTCACCCCCGCAAGTAGCTCTCCTTGGGGTAAAATCGTTCAGGGAGAAGGTGGTGTTCAAAGGAGCAGAGGATTCGATAAAGTTGAGGGTTTGAGACAAAGGGGAGGTAATTTCCCTTTGAGCTGAGGTGGAAGTACCGGTAGAAAAGCTTGATCTTGATGGCTGGTCGTTGGAAAGAGAAGCAGTGAATTGAGCTCCAGAAGGAGTGTTCCAGATTGAAGTGTTGACTTGGAATGGGTTACTGAAAGGAGCCGCTAACGAAGAAGACATTTGTTGTTGTTGAGGGTGGGATTGTGGGGAACCCTCAGATGGCATCGAGCTGAGCATCATATGAGAAGCCAGCCCATTTTCTAAAATTGAATCAGAGTTCATTAGTTGTGGTAGCCGGATTGGTTAACTATAAAGAAAAAGACGAGGGCAAAGAAAAGGAGGGAAAGGAAAGTTAGGCAAAGGGTGCTATATAAATAAAGAGATGAGGTGATGAATGACGTTAAAGTTGCCACTGAAAATGACATGAGGAGAAAACCAGAAGACAGAGCCGTTTTCTGCAACCGACAGTAAACTCCGAGCCGGTCGGGCTGAACGGGAAATTTTCCCAGTGACAGCTACACCGCAGACGTCACGTGGCGGCGTGTGTGGTCCGCTGGCCGAGGTTGTGTACACTCCAGCAGAGCTTCGTGCTGTGCACGTGACGACCCCGTAGAAGACACGCAGCCTACTCCGGTGACGTTGGTCACCGCTTCCCTTGCCAGGTTCTCCACGTCCGAGCTTAACCGAAACAGTTCTGTCTCCCGTAGGTGTTGGAGCTGATTTACAAGATTTTCTTTGGAAAGTACCAAGTTCTGATACTCTTGCTTTATCTTTTTCAAATTCCTTAATTGGGTCTTGACTTTGAATCTAATTGTACTTAAATCTTTCTCCGTTTGGATTTGCATCTTCAGTTCATGTATATCCTTGACATTTTTGTCCTTTTCATCTTCAAGTTGTTTCTTCAATTGATTGTTTTCAACTTTCAATTCAACTTTCTCAATACTCATTTTCTCAAAATCATTGTTCATTTTTAATAATCTCTGGTTTTCTTGAAGTAATCTTATATTCTCCATTTTCACTCTTTCTAACTCTTTTGTAATATCATTACTAACATCTTGAGTGGTTTGTTTTCTTGTCTCCGTCTCGTCCTTTTCTGTTTCCTTTTGTTGGTGTCGTTGACGTAGTTGTTCTTGATATACTTCATCATCATCTTCTTCTTCTTCCTTATAAGCTTTAATTTCTTGTAATAATTTCAAAATTTTTTCAAAATTAGTTTCGAATTTCTTAATATAAACTTTATCTTGATCTTTAATTGATATTACTTTTGATAAAGATTCAATTTGGTTTTCATTATGTTTATTTACTTTCTCAATCAATTCATTAATTTTATCTTTAGTAACTGATTCAATTACATTATTACCACTATTATTATTGATATTTTGTATATCTTGTCTTAATAACTTGATGGAATTCAGTTCATTCAAAATTTCATTCAATTTAGGAATACAATCGGTAGTTGTATTGTTCTTATTACTGGTAGTACTACTATTATCATTTCTGTAGATTGAGATTTCGTTCCCATTTGATCTTTCTCCTCTATCTTCAGATAATTCTTCTAACTTTACTAAGCTTACTTTGCTTTCGGTGTTTAATACATTCAATTTATCAACAACTAAACTTAATTTATCTTCTAGCTTGTTAATGTCACCCTTCAAATCATTTCCATAAATATTTGAATTAGTATTATCGTTCTCACCTTTAAATTGTTTGATTAAATTAATCTTTCCATCCACATTATTCGCATTAGTTTCTTTAAAATAATCATTAAATTTATTCAAATTATCATTTAATAATATCAATGCACTATTATTACCTTTTGATCTCGATTTTAAATCATTTAAAATATTTTTAATTTCAATCAATTCTTCTCCTACTTTCATATTCAAGCTCATAGGAAGTGGCCTTGGTGAATTCATAGTATCAGTCACTCAGTCTAAGTTATTGCGGTTATTGTTGAAAGGTAAACCTTTGTTTAACTTTTGGTAATGATTAAATATACTTTTAATGTTTAGACTTGGTGAATTCTTGCAAATAGGAGATTTGTTGGGAACCCCAGTTATGTTGCTATTTTTCCGTTAACTGAAATCCAGACAGGTGATATGCCTCAAAATACAATACAATAAATATATTTTGAAAAAATAAACAGGTTATCAAACGTACATGAATCTGTATCTGGCACATCACCTTCAATGGAAGTATTGTTGCGGTGGAACCATCGAGGCCAGGTGCACGGGCTCAAACTTCTGGGTCCCATACAAAGAAACGACAAACAGAGACGCTCCGCCTGGTCTGACAACTGCGGGGGGAATTCCACTACCAGGAGAGAAGACAAGTCAAGTTAAGTTGCTTGCTTTTGCTATCTTCGTCTTCTTGACGATCGGCACTCTATACAGATGTGGTGCTTAAGTGTCACCTCATGCTGACATTGTGCATCAAAGTGTTTTTTAGAACACGAAACAAGTTTTATTTTGATGTAGAAATCAATTTCATCTCTTTTTCCCTTTAGCTACTTGATCGTAAGTTTACCTGACTCTTTAAAGTTACTTGTCTAAAAATTTTTTGAAAAACAATAAATGTTAGAAAATATTATGATGGCACACGTATTGGTATCCGTAGCAAGCAAACGTATACTCGTAGGCAAATTTCATGATATAATATTTCACGATATCAAAAGTAGATGGTAAAGTTTGAGGTTATAGTCTGTAGGTACAATCTTAGTGAAAATAGATGTTGATGTTCCAAGTTTAGGCAATCCGAAAGTTTCATTCGGAACCATAACAATTACAAAATGCAATGAAAACTAAATTAATATTGTAAGCCAAATCTTTCTTGAAAGCAAACCATTCAATATGAGTATTGAATCAATCAAGGATGAAAAGAATATGTAAGCAATAAAAGAAGCATTTTGTAACCTCATAGCCTAATAACCTTATTAAGTTCAATGTGTAATATACAATTATTTCTTATTATAGGGTATGTATTCAAAATACTTGCAATGTACACAGATATGCCTTTGTTTAATACCACAATACTCACCAGAAAGTAGGTTTTAATTTTATTTCCTGTTGCTCAACATTCAATCAAATAGATAATTAAATATATAGCAAATCCTGCTATTTAAATACTATACTAATAAATTATTTATGAAGCTAGCGCCTTTCAGTAATGACATCATACAGTAAAGTAGCCCCAGGTAACTAGGTTTTACCAGTATGTCCAAGCGTTAAAAGCTAAAATTTACACATAAAAAGAGAATAATGTTGAGTTTTGTCACTATACAAGGGTAATAGTCCAATTCAAAAAAAAAACTATAAAAAGAATCATGGAACTTCGTGGAAACGTAAATCGATCGTGGGTCAATACTAATGAAATTAGTCTTTTGTTCTGTTCATAGTTTCTCTATGCTTGGTCCATTCCTTTTCGCTGACCTCCATCTCCTTCCAGGTATGAGCTAAATATTTTTCCAAATCTGTCATCATTTCAAAAGCTTTTTCTTTATTAAACGTCTTACCTTCTTCGGAAGCCTTCATAAAGGTTTCTTTAATACGTTTAGCTCTTTCAGCGATAATGTCCATTCTATAGCTAACCCATTCTGGGTAGAAATCATTATAAAGTGTACCAAAGTTAACTTCTGGTTTGACTGTACGTAAAACTGAACCTTCAAAAGTATGTGGATTCTTTGCTCTATATGAAGTAACAGATGTAATTCTTTCGGTATATCCAATTGGAATAGAGGCTAAATGATTTAAAATTCTACCTTGTAAAACAGTTGCTTTCCCCTTGGCTGGACCCTCGGCGGCTATAACTTCACCACTAGGAGTTTTAATTAATGTTTCACCACCAATCATTGCAGATGTATCTGACATCATTAAAACACAAACAAACGGATACGAATCGTTGTGCCATCCGACAACAGCTGGAATGTCATCATCAAACTTATCAGTCATGGAACTTCTTCTTCTTGAAGCAAGTCTCTCATTTAGAGCAGCATCTTCGGATTTCATAGCAATATTGATATGACCAATCTCATAATCCATTATAATTTCCAACTCAACTCCAGCCATAGCAGAAACAGCAGCAATAGTATCTGGATGACGCCATGCTTCGTAAGTAAAAGGGCAAGCATTTTTTGCATAGCCTCTAATTGAACAATCTAAACCAGTAGTTGAAGACCATGAAACTCTAGCATACTTATCAAAAACTTCTTTTCTTAAAATTTCAGCTCTCATAATTTCAACGGCCTCATCTGTAAATAAAGGAAAGGGTTCACTAACCCCAATTTCAGAGATTTGTTTTGAACTTGTAGCGCCTAATTCTTCCATAGTCGTTCTCTTATATGTGAACATGTCTTCTGGTTTGAATGCTAAATGAACTTTTGGATCAAACTTAGTTGAAAGATCAACTGGAGATAAAGCATCTAGAATTGGTTTGATTTGAGAAAAATATTGTCTGTCTTCAACCAATTTATGTTTATTACCATCGATGACCAGAGATTGTAATTCAGCAGTTGATATAGTAGCAGCAGAAGTCATTTTTTGGATTGAAAATTTTTAACTGAAGCTATCTCATACTAATTCTTTAAAAGTTGGGAGATTTGATGGTCTTTTATAAGGTATTTTCAAATCGGAAGCGTATCTTTCAGCTCCTTATCGGATGTTCTCGCACTTGATAAGGCACTTTGAAGTGCAAACATCTTCTTACTTATTTTACATTAATTGGCTCTTTTGGTTTGCCTGTACTATGGTATATTAAACAATTGCATATCCTAGTAATTATCAAGCGATTGTTTGCTGAAAATGGCCACGATTAGCGTTGGTTGATAGGTAACGTTGGATTACTTCGCCACGAATTACAAGGCCGACTTCAAGCGAACACGCAAATTTCCATGTTGATTTTCGGAAAAAGTTGCTTTTCAGGGGCCAGTCACTAAACATCGTTAAAGATAAATAGAGGATCGATCATCTTTATGAAGGAAGCGGAAATAACATAACAGATAAAATTTAGTTATTTCGGCTTCATGGTGGTATGTATAAGCTAAAACGATTCCATGGCTAGATATTTGTTCCAGAACAAGGAACAAAACTAGACCTCTCTTAAGCACACACAAATTCATGTAAATAGTACAAATAAGTAGTATCACACCCAATCATATATATATTTAAATGAAAAATGTACCATGATTATGAAGGAGTGACGTTCTATATGTATCATAGATAATCTTTAAATAAAAATTACAGGGAAAATCAGAATGCTTAATTTTATCTTACTGATTTTCTTGATAGCGAGAAAGTCCGATAACAAAAATATAAAAAAGACTCTCCGAGACCGGGAATTGAACCCGGGTCTCCCGCGTGACAAGCGAGAATTCTAGCCACTAAACTATCTCGGAATTATTGTTGTTTTAGATGTATCAGTTGAATTAGATGTATCAGTTGAATTTAATGTATCAGTTGAATTTAATGTATGACACATTCTTAATTTTAGAATGTTTTAAAAGTAAATGAATAATGAATTTCTAATACAGAATTAACATTGTTCCCATTTATAATTCAAAGAAATTTTGTTTTGTCATAACTAAAAGTTAACAGGCAAGATCTTTGTTTGTCACTCTGTAACTGCTATTTCTATCTAACTGTCAAATAATTAGTCAACTGAAGATTTTAATATTTTAGTTCTGATCCCCGAGAACCTGAATTTAATGCTTGATTCAAGCGAATTACAGTTTGAAAAAGAGAAGTAATTTTTTTGTTAAATGAAAACGTTTCAATAATAACTCTATGGGAATGTTGAGCTACATACAAAACCAAAATAAAGATAAATGTATATTTGCAGAAGGTGTTATTATCAATACTAATAAGTTTGTTAGAATATTATCATTGTGAAGGTTTAGTAATACTTTTGGTTATTTTTATATACCGGAAAAATGATGACGTTATAATTGTTGAACATAAAGGAGACTGAGCTACAGCAGTATATACACGAGAGTCAAAATATATACATAAAAGATAAGTGACAGAAGATACGAGAAGGATGGAATACACTACTTAACGAAATGATGACAAACACTTATGAAGAGACTTATCTAACAAATGTTGCTTTAGGAGCAAATAAACAAAACTTTAGTAAATAGGCGAGAGAGAGTATAATAAGGATATTCCAAAAGCAGCAGTACTAAAACCATACCACTAATATTTGATGTACTAAAGCTTACAGCAAGAAATGCTTTTGTGTGTGCTGGTTAAAAAAGAAGAAGGTGTGTTTACCTTATCAAATAGCAGTAGATAAATGAGTCGCTCTTTATTTGCCTCATAGTTGCGAAGAAACCAATTTTAAGATTTCGAGAAGAAAAAAGGTTTTTCAAACAAAAATTCCACGACAAAGGTTTTGTTTTAAAAAAGTGACTAGAACAGGAATTTTGATCAAAGAATTGAGCTGCGACAACAAAGTTGTTGTATCACGTGTATGGAAAAACCTACTTTATGATTGGCTGGTTGACTTTTCGCTCCCAGACAATTTTTTTTTTTTTTAAAATTCTCAAAAATCGTTCTTTTTGTAATTTCGAAATTTTTAAACTGGGTTGTTTCAAGATGCGCCACAAAACAATATTCGCTGTGCCACATACTTTTATTACTTGTCTGGTACCTTTTAATTCGAGTGAATGTATAAAGCAGAGAAGCGTGTCAATTTACACGTGCACAAATATGTTCCAAATAACTTAGGTATATGATCACGTTATTTAGACCATGTGCAAATTTTAGTTGAACCTAAATTAACACCTTATTTATTTTAGTTTTTGACTTTGAAACACGGGCTCAATAAACAATAACGGTGAATTTAAAGTAAAATGCAATTTAGCGGTATGTATATGATATGTAAAAAAAAAAAAGGCAGCCACACAAAAGAGTGAAAGAAGGAAAGACTAAGTACAAGGAAAAGATCATAAAGAGTGAAAGCTTTTTAAACATGAATAAGACGTAACAGCGTTAAGAAAGAAAAATAAGAAAACCAAATGGCACTTTCGTAGAACCAGACTAATAAAAAACACAATCGACAGAAATGAATAATAATAATAATAACAAAAAAAAAAAACATGCTCTCTAAACAACAAAACTACCCAATCCCACTAAAATTAAATTTCCAAGAATAAAATTATTGAAGAAAATTTCAAAATTTGTTCTTTTTGCATATGAATCAATCAACTTACTTTGTAATTCATCTTTATATAACATCATATAAGTTAAAGTTTCTAGAATAACAGAATCGATAAACTTATTTGTGTTAATGAACGATTTCATTTGTCTTGAATCAGAAGATGCTGCTAATTGAGGAACATTAACCATTGTAATCAATGAAGGGAAATCCAAGTATTCAAAATCATTTACATTATGAACCAATCTGAATTTAATTGGAGGCAACGCCTCCTTATCAAAAAATAAATCATTAGGACTTGCATTATTATGTGGCGCCAAAAATGCAGCTTCTGAACTCTCATCAATTTCATCATTAAAAATTTGATCAAAATGTTGCTTATTTAATGAAGCCAAACCATATTTCTTATCATTGATAAAAGTTATTAAAGAATGTAAATCTTGTTGTAAAATATAAGGAGTGTTAGTTATTGAAGAATGGGGTAAAGTTGAAGGATTTAAAGCTTTTAATTCAGTAAAATTCAATTTAACATCCATAACACAGTATTTATTATTTTCTTTAATTGGTTCAATCTCTTCATTATAGTTATTATTAATTTTATTAAATAAAACACTCAAAGAGTTTTGAAAATCTCTGTAGATTGAAAATTGTTCATTCAAGTTTACATTTGATTCATCAATTTCATTTGGCAACATAATATCAACGATTACTTCAACTTTGCCAGATTGAATCCAATTTAACTTTGAATTTGCAGAGTTTAAAAATGATATATCTAATGGATCCATTTTTAATCTTGAAACCTTTTTCCAAGGATCTTTCGTTTCTATAGAATCACCATCTAATGATTGGAAATGAGCAAATTTATTTTGTCTTTTATGAAGGGTAAATAAAGAACCATTAAAAGAACCCGATAGAGTATTTGCATTTAAGAAATCATAGAACATCCAAGTTCTTCTTAATTTATTTAAAGAACAAGAAAACAATTTTAATTCTAATGGTTCCTTTAAGTTATCACTTTTAAGATTGACTTTTAAATCACTAATGATAACTTTTTCAAATTCGTATTTTTCATCTAAAGAATCTTCAATTAAAAATGTAGAATCATTTTTAAAATCAATATCACCAATTAAACCCATAATTTCAACATCCTTAATTAAGCCTTTACCTCTTGAGAATTTTTCTAAACTTAGAGTAAATTTAATAGTATCGACAATAAAAGAATATTCTGGTTGTTCATTTGAAACTGAATTATTTGATTTAATTGAAATATTATTGAATTTAATTTTACCATCTTCCCAAGACATTTTGAAGTCTTCACCATCAATATCTAAGTTTAAGGAATTATCAAGAGTTAATAACTTTTTTAAAATTTTCTTATTGATTTTTGAATCATAAGTTTCACCCAAATAAAGGATTAAACCAACAAAGGTAGTGGTACCGATAAAGATCCAAAGGAAATTACCCATTAAGATCCAGGAAGCAAAAGCAGAAATTTCATCAACGTTGAAAGGTCTATTCTGACGTAACAGGAACCACTTAATATTAAGAGATAGAGCTGATAAAGGACCAGTAGCAGACTTGACAAATTGCTTTCTTGTAATTGGGTTATTGGTGTTAGTTGAAGTGGAGTATGCTCGAATTAAATTGATCTTATTGGCTGGATGAGCGGCAACTTTCGTTTTCAGTAGATGAAAGCAAAATGGAACCTGAGAATTAGAAGATGGACAGGAACGGAGAAGAGATTTCGTTATATGATCATGAGTACTGTTTACACCTTTTTTATTGATATTTAAAATAGGTGAATTAGATTGCAAGTGTATATTTCGGAAGGATGAGGAAATATTTAAAGGTCTTGTGAGTAAAGTTGAAAAGCGTGGAAGGGCAGCGGAACTGGCTAGCATATTAGTTAATCCATAGCATTTACCTCGAGTAGCAATTCTGGAGAGGATCATAATTAAAGAATATGC
Organism: Ambrosiozyma angophorae; assembly: GCA_030567475.1. NCBI lineage: Eukaryota > Fungi > Ascomycota > Pichiomycetes > Pichiales > Pichiaceae > Ambrosiozyma > Ambrosiozyma angophorae. The sequence goes on from JAJLSH010000220.1 coordinate 284,920, forward strand.
TCATACAGAGATGTGAAAAGGATAAACAAAAGTGATAAAAATGTCTCCTTTTTTTCAGGCTGTAGAGGGGCAAAGAAAAGTTGAAGCAAAAAAAAAAAAAAAGTTTAAATTTAAGCGACCGCAATCGACGCGTGACAGATCAGACAGAAAGTCAGACAAAAAAGCAGCCGAAAGTTGGCCAATTGGCAATTGGGGACAGGCCAACTTATACAAGCATACTCATTCAAGATGTTTCCAGCACGATAATAGTGAACTATGAGACAATTATAACAGATGCTTTCCACTGCTCTGTCTTGTACCACCCACGAGCTCTTCAGTATTCAATGAACGACTACCCCATCTCCTTCAAGCCCTCTATGACTTCCCGGGCCCTGCACTCGGCAGCTCTTTTGATCAGAAGGAAAACCACCGGGAACGTCGATCGACCATTTGGAGACGGCAAGATCAACTATGACATGCTTAACGAGGTCATCTCTGAAACACTTGCATCGGACTCTCCATGGATCACTTCGACAACCAATAACATACCATCATCCAATGATAACCATCGAAAAGAATCAATTCCCCTCTCCGTTTTGGTAGACGATAACAATTGCGATGTCCAGATGTCGGACCTTGATCCTTTTGCTAATCCTCTTTCTAATGTTGATGATGACAACCATTTTCAAGATAAATATAAACGTATCCCAAATGATAAATCAACTACTTCTAGGTTCAATATTAATGGCTCTTCTACATTCAGTCAAAAGTGTTTTAAATTCATACTAGGCGTTTGTGATAATATCTCTGGTACGAAAAGGTCAAGAACCGAACTTATTGGTAGATCACTTTTAATACTCGGAAAAGATAATGCATTTAGAATTTACTGTTCAAAATTATGTTGTTCAAGTTTGTGCTCTATAGTGGTCACGTTGCTAATAATTTTGGAATGTGTATTAACTACTTATCAAAGTTGGGATCCAGATAAAACTGGTTATGTTGCATTGGGTCATTATACTTGGGTTGACTATGTTTTGATTATAACTAATTCCCTTTATGGAGCTCTGATTATCATAAAAATTATCTCTTGGGGTTTTATATCAAATCGAGATTATTATGAATATAAAGAAAGTTTTACTGCAAATTCAACTTATATCAGAAGTTATTTTAATAGTAACCCATCAACTTCATCTGATTCGGCTTCCTTTTCCAGTAGACGAACTTCAGCTTATGGACCAAGTTCAGTTCCAGTTAAGTTAACTAGGGAAGCCCAAAAAGTTTGCCCTGCGTATTTAAGAAGCTTAGGTAATATTTTTGATTTTGTTGGATTTATATCCTTTTTAATATCAACTGGTTTAGCATTTAGCGGTATTGAATTATCATCAAAATTTTTATTATTTAGATCTTTAATGTGTTTAAAGGTTTTAAGAATTTGTAATTTAAATAGTGGTTCAAGAATTATTCAAAGATCTTTAACTAGAGCAACACCAATGTTATTAAAAATAGGTATAATTCTCATGGTTCTTTTATTGTGGTTTTCCATCGTTGCTGTTCAAGCTTTTGCTGAAACTTTACGAAAACAATGTATTTTCATGGATCATGATGCTGGAATTTGGTCTTATTCGGGCCAAGCATGTGGTGGTTATTTAGTTGCTAATGATGATAATACAATAACAAAAAAATCCCCTATTGTGGGCAATTATTTCTTTAAATATAATACTTTCAACGAATCTTATTATGATGACCTATTGAACAATTCAACGGATTATAGCTCCACTGTTGTTGACCCCAAAGGTTTTATTTGTCCTGTTAATTCATATTGCTTGTTTGGAGAAAACCCAAATAATGATTCCCAAAGTTTCGATAATTTATGGAATGCTTTACAAAATATGATTGTTGTTTTATCTTCAAATACAATGTCTTCAATAATTTACCAAATTGCTGATACAAATTCGATGTATCAATCGGCCTTATTTTTTATCCCATGTACCTTTGTTTTGGCTGTTTGGATGGTCAATATTTTGATTGCTTGTATTTTAGATTCTTTATCAATTAGTAAAGAAGATATTGGAGACCGCCAACAATTTGGTTTGAATGTTTTAAATTATTATGCTTCAAAATCGTTAGCTGAAAAACTTTGGGAACTGTTTTGTTGTTTATTTATTTCTATTGAATTGTTTATTCAGTGTTTTAGAAATGATAATAACTTGAACTCAATTAAAGATAAGATTTTAGTTATTGATGCTTCAACCTGTGCTGTATTAATGATTGATATAATTATTAGAATATACATTTACAGATTCAGATTTTTTGATCATATTTTAAACCAAGTTGATTCCTTTTTAGCACTCATTAATTTTTTTATTTTGATTCCTCAAATCAGAAATAATGAGGATGTTTATTGTTGGCTAACCTTTTTTCAAATCGTCCGAGTTTATAGAATTTTATTATCAATCCCTTCTTTACGTCGATTATGGACTCTAGTTTTAGGTAATGTTCGTTATTTGGTTTATTTGTTTGCTTACGTAATTTTATTATTTTACTCTACCTGCATAATATATTCAAGATATTTTGAAGGTATAATTAAAGGTGATGATATCTCTGAAAATTTATTAACAATGTCAAGTTTTGCAAATTCCTTTTTAAGTTTATATGTTATAATGACATCTGAAAACTGGACTGACGTTGTTTATTTAGTATTAGAACACAGCCAGAATAAAGTAATTGGTGGAATTGGTTTCTTGTATTTTGCTGTTTGGTTTACATTTGCAAATATCATTTTGATTAATGCGTTTTTAGATTTAATTGCAGAAAATTTATCACATATTGAAGAAAAGGAACAAAAGTGGTTTCAAGTTGTTAATTTTTTTAACAAAGCAAAATCAGCTAGACTAAAAAGAGGAGATGAAAGTTTAGCTATATTCGATAGATTAAAACATGAAGAATTAGATAAAGTTAAATTTGATGTAGTAAAAATTTCAAAAATTTTGGAAGAAAATCCAGAACTAAATGAGTTTTTAAAGACACAAAAGTACGAATTATCATATTTTGAAAAACTAAAAATTGAATTATTTTATCATTTAAAAAGATTATTTCCATATAATAACTTATTAAAATTTTATGATTTCTTTTATTTTGATTTTGCAAATTCTTACGACATTGATGGTACGTATATTACAGATTCTAGAAATACAGTTTCTGATTATGCAATTCAACTATTTTTAAAGCAATATCCTATCTATAATTCTGTTTTCTTTGTGATAGGTCCCGACAATCCAATAAGAAAGGGAGTTCAAACAATAGTTCCTAATTTTCATGGACAAAGAACTAAATATTCAAATTATGATAATTTGAATCCACATGAGGAAGAAAGTAATTATATTTCTTGGAGTGATTATTGGCCAACTTTTGCCTTTGAACTATTTATGTTTTTAATTACATTGTTAATGTTAATCCAGACTTGTATTATTACTCCCCTATATATGCATGAAAATGGTTATAAAATGGGTGAATGGAATTTTCCAATTATTTTAGATTTAATATTTTGCTGTATTTTCACATTTGAATTTTTTTTGCATGTTTTAGCTGATGGCCTTTTATTCACTCCAACTGCTGTTTTGTTAGATAAATGGGGAGTTTTAACTTTTATTACTCTAATTGCCTTTTGGATTGATTTTATAGTTGAAAAGATGGCATTCACTAGAGCTTCAGAAGTTTTAACTGGCATTAAATCACTAAGGGCTTTGAGATTATTAACAGTTAGTAGCACTATTAGAAATACTTTTGATTCAAGTTTACTTGCTGGTTTTCAATCGATAATTACTGCTGGTACAGCTGCCATGTCAATTATGATTCCTTATGCTATATGGGGTTTAAACGTCTTTGCTGGAAAATTAAATTCATGTAATGACTCTAACACTTCTGATATCAATGCAAGTAGCTGTGTTGGTGATTTCATTAATACTGCCATATCTGAAGATGACACTGAACATTATGGTTGGAATGTAATGGCTCCACGAGTGTTTTCAACTCCTGAGGTTTACAGTTTTAATTCGTTTTCTTCTTCTTTAGCAACCCTTTTTGAAATTACATCACTTGATGGTTGGACCACAGTTTTAAATAATGTCTTATCTAGTAATGGATTAAATAAATCAGCTTCATATCATCAATATTCGTTCAATGGTACTTATGTTTTTATTTTCAATATTATTTCAACATTAATTATCTTGAACATTTTCTTGTCAGAAGTGATCAATGGTTATGCAAAACATATGGGTTCAAAATACTTAACAGAGTATCAACTTGGTTGGAAAGGTTGCAAAAATTTGGTTACTTCAATTGAACCAATCATTTCATATAAAGGAAATTTCAATAGAGTTGAAACCATTCTATATAATTTCTTCATTGAACCATATGGTACCGCAAAGTTTATTCATCTTTTAGTTTATATATTTCTTGCATCTTCTTTATTATTTGATGATTCTACAATTACAGGTAAATATTACAAGAATATTGTTATTGTTTTCTGTACATCATTCCTATTAGTTACCCATATTGTTATATATTTTTATGGATCACAAAAAAAAGGATTCAATATAATTAAAAAACATGCAACCATTGCTCTTTGTATTGCAACAATTATTTTAGGTTCTATCAATTATGATGAATTATTCGATTCAAAAGCATTACATGATGGTATTAGATTGAAAACAAATTCAACTGAAACTGCTCAAAAAGTTTTATTATGTTTCTTTTTCGTGCTTCTACCGAGAATTTCTGGAAGATTAAGTACATTTTTAAGATTTTCAGTTACTGCAAGTAGACAATTTATATCATTAATGATTTTATGGGGAGTTTTATTTTTGGTTTTTTCAATCGCCTTTAATCAAACATTTGGTTTAACAAGGATTGGTGAAAATTCATCTCACAATATAAATTTCAGAACGGTTCCAAAATCTGCAATGTTTTTGTTTATTACCGTTTTCGGCGAAGGTTGGGAAACTGTCATGGGTGATTTTTTTGTTGATAAGCCATTTTGTTCAACTGAGTATATCAACGGTATCAAAATTTCGGATTGTGGATCTAAAAAGCAAGCATATATATTATTTATTACCTGGAATGTTTTGGGAATGTACCTATTGATGAATATTCTTGTTTCTATTATTATTGAAGCATTTAAAATCACCTATCATGAAAGTGAAGAACCAGAACTTTATTCTCAAGTTAGGTTTGAAAGATCGATTGAAAAATTTAAAAAATGTTGGAAAACATTTGATGAAGAAGGTGTTGGATTAATTCCAATTGATAAATTACATTCTTTAGTCAAAACTTTTGAAGATAATAGATTATTTACAGTGGACGAGTTCAGTTTTAATGGCTGGGTAAAGAATGATTTTATTGATGACTTAATTGACAAATGTGTTCTCAGAAATGATGGACTCAATAATTTAAATGAAATGATCGATTTCCATTCATGCTTATTACTAATTTCTTATTATAATTATTTTTCAAAAGAAAAAGATTCTTTGAGAACTTTTGATGATTATATTTGGAGATCATATGTGGATAAGTATAAATATACAATGTATGACGACGATGGTAAGCCAAGATTTATAAGTAAAGAAGAAAGAAAGAAAAATAGATTTGGTTTAATTTATCGTCCAACAACAACAGCTGCTGACCGAGATGATGTAGAAGAAGATATGAGTTTCTTTTTACCAAGTTCAAGGGAAATTCTATAAATATAAACGTTTTTTTTTTTTTTTTTTTGAATCTTTCGTGACTCTAGACCCTTACTTTAATCTTTTTTAAGCTTATTTTTTCTGTACTATAATATATAATTTACCCTTCGTTAATGTAATGTTGTGTGTTTATACTGACTGACTGATATTCTGTTTAACAAGCCCGAATGTGGCTGGTGCGCTTTGGTGCCCAAAAAGATATTTGAATAGATCAAATTGCGAGATGTAGTTGGGAACACACACGTACATAAATCAGGGGGTTTTATTCAACCATTAATCGACAGAAATCACCGTTGGCAGTTACCAAATAGAAAGACCAACATTTATCACTTATAGCCAATAATGCCTTCATTATTTAGATCGTACAACATAAGGAAGACGATTATACTATCTATAGGTGTAATTTGTTTGATAACAGTGTTCTTTACAGTTTCTTCTAATTCAACTCCAGATCTAACAGAATTACTGAATAAGGGAGGAGAGGTTATTGATAATCAATCGGGTACCTCAAAAACTGGTAAAAGTCAAAATTTAGGAGCACAATTTCCATTTAATCGTAAATCACAAAATGACGAATTTGAATTAGCAAAAAAATTAAACGAATTAACTGAAAAATTATTAGAAGATCAAGAAGTTAGATTAAAAAAACTAGAAAAAGATAGATTAAGTTTAGAAAAACAATTAAATGAATTACGTAGACCCCATCAGGATGCAACATTACGTGAACGATTAGCTTATATGTTCCCATATGATCAAGAGAGAAAATTCCCTGCTTATATTTGGCAATCCTGGAAGTATGGATTGAATGACGAAAGATTTGGTGCTAAATATAAAAAAGGTGAAGAACAATGGGCTTTAAAAAATCCAGGTTTTGTTCATGAATTGTTTAATGATGATACATCAAATGCCATTGTTCATTATGTTTATATGAATATACCAGAAGTAGTTAGAGCTTATGAAGTCATGCCTCATATTATTTTAAAGATGGATTTTTTCAGATATCTCATGTTGTTTGCAAAAGGTGGTGTTTATGCCGATGTTGATACACTACCTATACAACCAATTCCAAATTGGATTCCTGAAAATGTTGAACCAAGTGAAATTGGTATGATTATTGGCATACAATCTGACCCAAATACTCAAGACTGGAGAGAACATTATGCAAGAAGATTGCAATTTGGTAACTGGGTTTTACAAGCTAAACCAGGTCATCCAATCCTAAGAGAAATGATCGCAACTATAACGGAAGACACTTTAAAGAAAGAAAAGGAAGGTACCTTGGTTTTACCTGAAGTTAATATTGAACTAAATATAATGAATTGGACGGGGACAGGAACTTTTACAGACGTTATTTTTAAATATTTCAATGATTATGTTTTAAGTGGAATTTTCTCAAAGGTTACCTGGAAAGATTTCACTAAATTGGAAGTTCCAAAACTGGTTTCTGACGTTTTAATTTTACCAATTACTTGTTTTTCACCTGGCATTAAAGAAATGGGAGCTCAAGATGATGATAGTCCTTATGCGTTCGTTAAGCATTACTTTGAGAGCTTATATAAACAATAATTTCAAATGCTGCATCTTCTATCCGTTGTTGTACGTATTATCTTTTATGGTTTTGTTGAATAAATTCTTTTCATTACTCTAGTCATTTTTTCTTTTTTTTTTATTTTTTTTTATTATCAGGTTTATTTATTATCTAGAATCCTAGTATATATGTTTTAATGCCATAAGTTGCAGAAGAAAATTCACTAATTGGTGTACATATGTACATTGACAACAACTGTTGTTAAATTAACAGACTTTTGAGACCAATTCTTGATCATATAAATTTGGGGGTACTGACAGCTTGACTGTGCTTGTACTCTGTACTTTACTTTAAAATATAGTTAGCACGTGATTCTTGACATCAATTTTAATTGGGACGATTTGATGTTCTACAAAAAGTTTTGGAAAGATCAAATAATATACAAATCCAGGTCAATAGACATTACTACTTACTTGAACCAACCAAAATTTATATAAATTATTGTTATCATTTCTTTTCTTCCTTTTTCTTTTTCTTTTTTTTCCTTTCTTTTTTTCTTTTTTTTTAAGGATACTGTTGACCTGCAGCTTTCTTTTTTCTGGTATCTCAGGGAAGGCTGAATACTAGATAGTTAGATTTCTTTTACTTAAAAAGATAAAACTGTTTTGGAATTTAACCACTAATATATATAAACCAAAAACAAAAACTGGCCGATGAAGAAAAAAGCAACAGGTTGAAACGGGTAATAAAGAAAAAAAAACGAGGAATCTAGCTGTTATACAAAAAAGAATTCTTTCTACAAGGGATCATGATAATCATGATCTCGGTATACATACACTACATCATTCTAGACTTTCCATGATAATAATGTAGTTCTAATATATTTCTTTTTACACTGGGAAGTTCATTGTAGTGGATCAATAGCGTCTTTTCTTTTTTTTTTTTGTTATTGTTGCTATAAGCATCAGATAGATGTACGTAATTTGCTCTACAAGTAAATAAACACATTACTTGAGCTGTCGGACAACATCGACACATATAATGATCATTTAGAAATCAGTTGAGCATCTAGATGGTAAAAAAGATAACTAATAAGTTTACTATTAACTTTAAAGTTGATGGATCTGATTAATAACCGCAACAACAACAACAACAACACTAATAATAATAATAGAGATCTTGATCATTCAGAAAAACGCCCGTCAACTATTACCGAGTTGATCCACGCTTTATACTGTAACCTTAAGTAGATTTCGCATTCCCCATCAGGAGTATAGATAGTTGTATCTATGGTACCCACTTCACTGAAAGATGATGGGTGATCAAAGAGGAGTTTTCACTACTTCATCAAATTCTCATCGCAGGCCGAAATCAAGCCTTGATGTCTGGCCAATGGAATCACTGTAACCAATCCAAGCTTCTAAGCTTTGTTTGAAAAATTTTTCTCATTTTGGGAAAAGGCCTTGCTTGGCCGGCATTTCAGGTTCAAAAGCAGACGAGCAGACCGGCTTTTGAGCCCCGCGCCGCAACCAACGCGGTGAGTGTTGTGGTGAATCCCAAACAGGAGGAGCCGCCAAAGGTGTGTTTGAGCAGCAGCGCCTCTCGTCACTGAACACGAGGGGTTTTAAATATTTGTAGTTTCTGTTTCACCTTTAAATACCTGCCTCCTCGCATTTGCTTTGTACCACTCCACTTCCTTATCAAATCCTTTGTTACTTCTCTTCTCTAGCTGTTTACATTCCAACTGTTTGTCTTTCCTTATACAACTTTGTAATACACACCCTCCTTTTTTTACTTTTATTACAAGTTTCCATTCCTTTAAAAAATTTCCTAAAAGAGAAAAAAAGAAACAACATTTCTTTAGTAACAATATAAAATGAGATTATCAACCTCAATCTTAACTTCCGTTCTATTTGGACTTACTTCCTATGTCAAAGCTGACTCATGTTCATATGTCGATGGCAACTATTACTGTTCTGAAATTAGTGGTTTAATCTACTCAGGCGTTGGTTATTCTGGTTCTTACTCAGATGTCACCAATATGGATGATAGTACATGTGAATGTACACAATCTGATTATTCTTTCTCAGGTACTTTAACACCATTAGATGAAGAATTATCTGTTCATTTCAGAGGTCCTCTGAAATTATTACAATTTGGTGTTTATTATCCAGATTCAAGCTCTTCATCATCAAAAAAGAAAAGAGAAGCTGATGATGAAGACTGTTCTGCTACTAGACACGTTCATCACAAGCACAAGAGAGCTGCTGCTGTTGAATACGTTGAAGTCACTGCAACCGTTGTTGTTGACTCCAACGGTAGCACTCTTTCTAGTCCTACTACTTCCACTTCTAGTACTGATTCTTCTACTGCTACTTCGAATGGTGAAGATGCTACTACTACTTCTACTTCAGTTGAAAAAGAAACTTCAACCTCTTCCTCATCATCATCTACCGAGGAAAGTACTGAATCTTCCTCCTCATCTTCATCTACCGAAAGTACCGAATCTTCATCAACTTCCTCATCATCTTCCTCTTCTGCTTCTTCAAGCTCAAGTGATGATGACTCCAGCTCTGGTGACTGGGTTAGATCTTCTTACTACACTCCAGGTTCTACTTCCAATGTTACCTTCTTAAACAATCTTGGTGGTAACGGTTCCGGTGTCTGGTCAAGTTGTTTCGGTAACTCCTTATCTTATGCTGCCGCTGATGGTACTTCATGTGCTTCAGAATCTACCGCCTTAGATGAAGTTACTATTGATTCAGATGTTGAATATATTATTATGTCTGCTTCCGAATGTGGTGATTCATCTGCTGATGGCGACTGTGGTTACTATTTAGAAGGTATTCCAGCTTACCATGGTTTCAGTGGTAAGAACAAAATTATGGTTTTTGAATTTGAAATGCCAACTGCTACCGACTCATCTGATACCAATTATGACATGCCAGCTATTTGGTTACTGAACGCTAAAATTCCAAGAACTGCTCAATATGGTTCTTCTACCTGTTCATGTTGGGACAGTGGATGTGGTGAATTAGATTTATTCGAAATCTTATCATCTGGTGAAGATAAGTTAATCTCTCACATTCATGATGGTCAAGGTGACAATGGTACCTCTTCTGGTGGTACTGGTTCTTCTGACTACTTCACTAGACCAACTGATTCATCAATGAAGGCTGCTGTTATTTTCAATGATGGTGAAATTTCCATTGTTGTTTTAAGTGATTCAGTTGACTTTGATTCAACCTTATCGTCAAGTGATGTTAGTGAATGGATTTCTGATTCTGATGCTACTACTGTCTCTTTATAATCGATTCGGTTAGGTTTTAATTTCTTAAGAGTTTCTCCCTTATGAGCACTCGAAGATAGATTGAGGCTTTATTTTGTTTTGGGATATAATGCTTTTTCTTTGACTTTACTTTTTCTTTTATCCTTGTTTGGTTTACTCTCTTAGTGAAATTAATTCTTTTTTTTTTCGTTTTTATGTTACAATTTTTATACTTTATTATATTTGGCTTTTAAATATATGCTTGTTCTAATTATTATCCTTATTATCGTTTTATACTTTGTAAGATCTTCGTCTTGAGTCTAAACTTGCATTGTATTTCGTATTGTTAATCTTCAATGTTTATATTATCAATTACGATTGCGAGTAAATTTATCCCCTTAAGTAGAGCGTACCATCAAAACTTCAGACTGTGTTGATAAAGTTTACACCTTTTTACTTAAACCAGCCAAGCTTCACCCCCAAACAATTAGAATCAGTTTCTACTTTGTTTTGTTAATTCATATATATACCATTTAACCCAAGGAATAGACAAACTATAGTATAACTGGAGATGTCCAACTTTTTTAGGGATTCATCCCTTTTTAAACCAAAGGCCAGATCATCTCTCTTCAATAATGCTAGAAGCATTAGTCCTCAAGTTAAACAACTGTCTCAGATGGAGCCATCAGATGTTAATGATAATTATAAAGAAGGTCACGATATTTTGGAAGGGGTTGATTCCTCCAATGTTGAACAAACGGATTCGAGTGATCAAGGTAGTTCAGATCAAACAACCACATCGGGCACCACTGCTGGCACTGAAAGCTCTGTTTTAATTGATAAAGTTCCAACTACTTCAACACCAAGATTATATACTAGTTCCTTAGAACAAAGGGATCTACGTAAAGAGCGTCAAGGCGAAGAGGGTAATGAAGATACAACAGATGAAGATGATGATGGTGATGACAACGATGACGATGTTGAAATTACTGGTGTGAGAAATACTGAGGAATCATCAATTATCCCCGCTTTTGGTAAAGATATTCCTGTCTTGAATGAATTTCAACAGAACGATAACAATATTACTCCAACTCCTATTATGAGGAGAGGTTCCTCAGTTAGAAGACCATCAGTTATGTTTCAATCAGTTTCGACTAGTAACCCTTCTTTACTACAAAAGCAACATTTAGCCCATTCAAGTCAAAGTCTCAATAAATCTAACCATATTGGTTTCTCAGATGAGCACGAAGTTTCTACAAAGAAGGGTTCTTCAGCAGACAAAGTTTCTATGGAATATTTACTAGGGGTCATTTCACATTTAAATGAAGCAAATAAAGAGTTAGAAGAAAAATTAACAGTAACTAAGAACCAAGCAAGCCAATATAAAGCCAACTGGGATAAAAGTTCTAAGGCAGTTTCTTCATTAAAAGAAAAAGTTATGAATATTCAAAAAGGCATTACTTTATCCATGAAGGAAAGTAAAGTTTGCCATCTGAAAACTTCAAATATGGCAAATACTACCAACGAAATTAAAAATGATGTTTACCTATTAAGGCATGGTATTTCACATTACTCCAATTCCTTTGAAACTTTTAAAAAGAAGTATGAGTCAATTAAGATTAAATTAATTAATGCAAATGGGGACCTCGAGAAAAGATCAATTGAGATAAATGGCTTGAAAGCAAGGTTAGATGACGTTTCTGGTAGATTGTCGGAAGAAAAAATCAAAAATAATCAACTGGAAAAAACTTTAGAAGAATCAAGAACTAGAATGGAAACTAAATTTATCGAAGAAAGTAATAAGTCTAATGAAATTATTTCAAATATGATAAAATCCATAGAATCACTTAAGATTGAACTTGAAGGAAGAGCAAAGTTCGTACATAGCCAGATCTTTACATTTTAATTTATCCCCATCATTTTCTTTACTAACATGTTTTCTCTTTACTATTCTAGCTTGCTAACTTCCCAAAATAAAAGTATCAAGGAAGATGTAATTGAACAGTCTTTGCTCTGCATTAATGGGTTTAATTTAAGATGCGATAATATAATTACGACTTCCAATAAACTTCAAGAGAATAACAACGAAAAAATTGGAAATATTGAAGAGCTAACTAAAGAATTGATGGAAAATTTAAAATTGAAAATTACTCAAGATATTTGTGAAGTTAAAGAATCAATAATATCTAATAAAGATGACGAAACATCTTTAATCTTATCTTCAATAAATGGGTTGAAAATAAATGAAGTGTTCCAATCTTTAGAAGCATTCACGAAACAGTTATTTATTTTAGATTCTAAAATTGAAACCAACGATAATATAAAAGAACAAGCGAACGCTTTGTATCAAGAATTAAATACCAAGTGTGGTTTATTAGAGAAAGATGTTAAAGTATTGAACAAGGTTCTCCAAGACGAAAAAGATCATTCCGCTGAACTTCAACTGAAATTTCAAATGACCGAAGAATGTAAAAATAAAGGTTTAATTAGAATTCAATCATTGGAGAAAGAAATTAACGAATTGGAATCTAGTAAAACAGATATCGAGAAACAAGCAAATGATCAAAAAAAAAAGTTTGAAAAAGACAAACAGAATTTGATTAAACAATATGAAGGCAAATTAAGAACGCAAGAAGAATTAATCAAACTATCAGATTCGGCAGTTAAATTAATGAAGGAAAAACAAAACTCAGAATCCAATGAACTCAAAGACATCATAGATAAAAAAGCCAATGAAATCCAAACTTTAAAATCAGAGGTCACAACTTTAAAGAGTAAGATTAAGGAATTTGAAAAATCCTCAAAATCAACTAAATCAGCTTTATCCAAGAATCAAATTGATATCAATAAGAAAGAGGCTAAAATCAGTGTTTTAGCAGAAGAGATAGAGTCCAAGAATAATGAAATTGATAAACTGAATAAAGAAATTAGTCAAATGAATTCCGAAAGAAAGGCTTTGCATAAAAGAATTTCTAAATTAGAATACGATCTTAAAATGAAAGAAGAAAGGTTATTTAATTCTGATACGTTAAATGAATATAAAAACAAAGATTTATTAAGTGAAATGGAACAAAAGCAGGAAGAATTATCCAGCTTGAAAGCAGAAAAAATTGAGCAGGAAAAGACTCATCGTGAAACTATCCTTCTTTTAAATAAAGAAAATGACAAGTTAACCTCCATTATATCGGAGAAAGATGCACGTATCACAACTGAAAATACTAAAATTAGTGAGTTAGAAAGTTTAATTGAAGATAACAAGAATCTTATGATTGAAAAAAAAAATAGGATTGAACTTTTAGAAAATGATTTACATCTAACTAAAACCAAATTGGCAACTATTAGTAACAAAACAGATTCACTGAGCGCTTCTTGTGAATTAGAGTTAAGAGAAAAACAAGAAAAGATAAAGTCATTACAAGAGGAATTGCATGTTCTTAATTGCCAATTGAAAGCCTTACCAGTTAAGCACAGTGATATTTTGAAACCTCATATTATTGACACAACTACAATTATGAATGCTTCAACTCCATTAAGAAAACCTATTAAGAGGACTCGGAAACAACAAGTGAGATCTAGAAATGTTGTACAAGAAACATCTGATTTATCTTCTAGCACTACAAATAAGTTGACTACGAATATGAAGAAAGCGAACACCCCTTTACAACCAATAAATTCAACTCATATTAATAATACCAATAAAGGCGGAAAAAGAAAATTGATTAATAGTTCGCAGTCTCAAGATGCTTCAAGTAAACCAAAAAGAACTAGAACTTTATTAATGACTCAAATGAAACATAGTTATGAAGATAATGTCAATAGTGATGATATGTTCAATATTCCAGACGAGGGTGACGAATACGATGGTTATAAAGATGGTGATAACACAAATATTGGCTTAAATTCGGTTAAATCTGTTGGCAGTAAACATAAAACATTTTTGAAGAAAAGTCACAAGTCTTAGCTGTTTGATTATTATTTATGTAGCTTATAGGTTTTTGCTCTTCTATTTCTGTTTTCTTTATTATAATTTATTGATTGTGTATTATTTATTTGTAATTTGGGTTTCAATATAATAATAGAAAATATTTTACAAAATGTTATATAGGAAGGCTATTCTATTTTTTAGAAAAATTATAATTCTTCACTTAATTCTTCAACAATTTCATCAGTATTAAATCTATGCATAAATATGACTCTTTTATAATCAGGTCTATCAACATGTAAAACAGGAATATCATATCTATAACAATCAAACCAATTTTTATTTTCCTCTTTTTCGATATCAATTTCATTAAATTTAATGTTTAAATCATTTAATTCTGTAATTCTTGGATCTTTTAAAATTTTTGATAATTGAATTTTACCTTCGTCACACAATTGACAATTTTCTTTACTGAATAAAGTAAGAGATATATCTTGAAAGTTCTTCGTTGAGTTGAATCTTACAGCTTGAGAAGCCCTCGAAGTCGTAATTAAAAGGCTCTTTCTTAGACCGGTTCCTAGTGTTATAGCTAGCATGATATAGGGGCTAGGACTTAGTATTAGTGCACATAAATAAATAAATAAAGTCTTTTATTTATTATATCTTTACTTTAACCTTAAGCGATAACTACGACAAAATTACTAATATCATAAAAAATCATATGAGAACAAAGTTTGTTAAATCTACCACGATATATTTACAAATAAAGCTGAAATTTCATTAAAACACGAAGGGGTTTGAATTAAATTTTATAGAAGATAACAGTATACTTGAATTAATGCACATTAAAATAATAATTTATTTATGATTAAATTAAGCAATTAATTCAACAACACCACCAGCAGCTCTGATCTTTTCTTCAGCTAACTTAGAAACGTATCTAGCCTTGACAATAACTGGAACTTGTGGTAATTTACCTTTACCTAAAACCTTACCGTAACCAGCAGCTAAAGTGTCGATAACAATAGCATCAGAAGCGGTGGATTTAGCAATCTTTTCATCCTTGTTTTCAACTAAAGACCATAATTGATCTAAGTTAACAATTGGTCTCCAGAAGTGAGCTTGTTGTTTGTGAAAGTATCTCATACCAACTTTACCAAAGTAACCTGGATGGTACTTATCTAAATTGGTTCTGTGATGATGTTGACCACCGGCCATACCTCTACCACCGGGATGCTTTCTGTGTTTACCAACTCTACCTTTACCGGCTATAATAAAGAGTCTTACATAAATCAACTCCAAGCAAATTCAATTTTGAATTGGAATAGATTCATTGTAATTAAAAGTTAGTAATCTTTGTTTAATTAAACTAGTTTTTTGAAGATAATTGGAATTAGATGGTTTGAGTTGAAATATTTAAATTATCAATGATACTATTACAATTTTTTTAAATAAATCAGTCACTAAGATAGTTTCAAAATGGTTCTTTGGAAGTATTATGCTTACTTTCGAGTTTGCATGAAAAGTTTTGTATCTATGGCAAAATTGAGATAGAGTTTGAAAAATTCGAGTAAATTAAATAAAAAAGAGTTTTCATAGAAGTAAAATTAAACATCCAGTTAAGTGTTATATAATATGCTTCATTTAAACTATTTCTGTAAATATATTGTTTAATTTTTCATATTGTTGGAAGTTTGAAATATATCTTGATTTATCAATATTCATATCAACTCAACGCTTTAATCTAAATCCAATATGTTAATGAGAGGACAACATACCAGAAACGTTACCTCTGTGCTTTCTAGTTTTAGTTAATCTGGTTGGCATTGTTAACTTATCTGAGTATACAGTTTGTAGTACTATATTATCCCTCTAATAGACGAAATGTTTTAAAAACGCTTTAACGAAGTCGCGCGCCAGCGCTGAGCAGAGCAAAAAGGTGACTGCGTACGCCAAGGGTTAAAGGGTTAGAAAATACACGTGCGTTGCACGTGGATATATTTGTTATCTAATCAAATTTAGTAATTCATCTATAAAGACCACACTTCATTGTACTGGCTCTTACCTTTAGTTTCAGGATAGTCTCTCTCGACTAAGGTAAAGAATACAAGACACACACCAGCAAATAGCAAGTATGTGTACCCACCAATAGTGCTATTTAGCAATGGAAAGACAGAACCAATCACAAACACACTAGTCCAGTTACAAATTGTGGCCCAGCTTTGTGCTAAATCTCTCACTTCAACTTGTGAAACCTCACTGACATAAAGGAATGGAATTGGGCCTGTACCAATTGCAAACGATCCAACATAGGCAAATATAGCAGTAATTGTAATAGATGAATTTCCAAATAAAACACCAGCACTAAGAAGAATAGATGCAAGCCCCATAATTGAAAGCGATGTTAACAATAAAGGCTTCCTTCCCAATTTATCAAGAAATAATGAAGCAATAAATGTAATAACCATGTTACTCACACTGATTACACAGTTCAATAGAATTGCAGAATTTGGGAATAAACCAACTAAGATCTTAACCCCATAAAAGATGACAGCATTAATACCAGCAAACTGTTGTCCAAGCATTGACGTAGTAGCAACCATTCTTGAATTTTTATAATTTGGATCAGTCAAATAATTGCGGAAACCTAAATGTTTTAAATGTGGATTTAGATTGATTAAATCTTGATGATTTTTGGATTCAAGTTTCCAAGATTCAATTTCTGAAGTTGATAGAAGTTTGTTATTGTTTCGTAGTTTTAATAAATTCTTTAATCCATTAAGTTCATCCTTCTTGTTTAAGATTAACCATTTTGGTGATTCTTCAAGGAAAAATAAAACCGAAAAGAATGAAATTAATCCAATAATACAAGCAGAGAATAAAATTGATCTCCAATGATCTTCAGTTGTCCATCTAATAGCTAAAACTTGCGTTAATAAGATGCCCGCATTAACACTGACTTGATTCATACTGCCTAAAAATCCCCTTAATTGAACAGGGGAGACTTGATTGATGTATAGAGGAACAAACACAATTGCAAAACCAGCACCAACACCACTAATGAATCGACCTAGAATCAAAGATAGAAATGAATTTGAAACAGATTCAATATATGAACCAACAACATAAAAAACATTAGTAAGTAGGAAACTAAACTTTAGGCCTTTCGTAGTACTAATTTTACTGGCTAAAGTGGATGAAATCAAACCACCAACTGAAAAAACCGAAGTAGCTAAACCTAATTGGGACTCTGATAAATTCAAAACTTGCTTGATAACTGATTCAGGAGCATTTAGCTCAGACATATGGTAACCATACTGAATTGAGTTTAAACAGGCAATCACTGAACAAGAAACCAATGCCATTGACCATTCCACAGTAAATGGAACACCCGAAACACCTTGCTCTAATAAAGGGTTTTGACTCATAACTAACTTTCCTTACGAGTTGCTTGTGACCTCCCTGCTTTCTTTCAAGATGATGGGCTGAAGGGGGTAACCTTGTCACCCCAAATCTGTAAGCTGCGCGTGTTTGATAAGCCACAAGTTTGTATAGTGTGGTGTACCATCTGAAATCTAAAATGAATGTCCGTTAGTCTAAGGGAGTAAAAATAAATATAAATATATATAATATACAAGCACTACTCATCGTCACCCTCTTCATCTCCACTTTCATCCAAGTTTGGAACTGGATAGTTCAATATCACTGCAATACCGGTTAGCTGATTCAATTGCTCACCAGAATCATGTAAACTTGAGAATAAAATAACTTCACCTCCATCATTTTTAACTCTTTCTGTTAATTCAATATAAAATTTTCTTTTTTTAATATCATCTGTTTTAAATAAAGTATCCGTAAGTAATAAATACTTCACTGATCCAGTCAATTCGATAGCTTTTAAAACTTCATTTTCACCATACCAAGCTTTACTGTTGTCTTCATTTAAATATTTTGAAAATTCATCAAATAATTTGATATTTTGTTGGTATTTAGTATCACTCAATCTTTTCATTAATTCAGGAGTTTTTAAAGCCTCTTCTAAACCTTGTAAATAACCAGTTGATGAATGCGCCAATAAGAATTTTGATTTATTTTGTAGTAAAGCTTTATTATTATCCTTAACGGCAATTTCAAATATTTTATCAAATAATATCCTATTTAGAAACCCAGGACTAATTAATAAAATAACTTTTAGTTTATTAATTATATCAAAATTTCTTAATATTGAATTTGCCGTAACTTCAATGAAAGTATTTAATGCTTTATCATAATTACCTTCTGCCACACCTCTTTTCTTTTTAGGTATTTTTTTTTCAATCTTTGATTTTAATATTGTTAAATTATCAGAAATTAAACAAATATGAGCAACACCTTCTTCTAACACAACTGCGCCAATTTCTGCTTTTTCATCAATCATACAACTTTTATTAACTAGATCTAAATCAACTTGATCCCAATTTGTTTTATAAAGAGTAAATTTTTGATTAAATTCCAATGTTGCAGTATGATAACTACCTAATGGGACATCTTCATTTTGTTTCAAGTTTCTACCTTTAATTCTCATATTTAGGTCGGATGGTAAAAAATCAATGGACTCAATAGCTAAAGTTAATGTGATTAACTTTCTGGTTGTCTTACCTCCACTTGAATTACCTAAGTCAACATTACCTCCGTTAGAGGATCCTTTTTTAACATTTCTTTGTGTTTTTAATGTAATTTCATCATTTTTAGCCATAAGATTATATATTGTCCAAAGATCTTCTTTGTCTTGGGGAACAAGACAAATTGACCCACTTTTGTCCTTTTCAAACTTCTCAGAAACTAACTTCATTTAACTGAATGGTTTATTGTACTAAAAGCTGAATTTAATTAAAAGGTGTTGGATGTTAATAATTTTTCTATACAAGAACGAGCGCACCAAATACGCTTAATTAAATTACAAGAGAAAATTATCATGTTCATAAACATCTTTATTAGGTATATAACTGGTACTGCAAAAAAACACAGAGACTAAAATCAATATGTGACTATATAAGCAACTGTTGAATAAAAATAAGATTAGTTTTTTTGAGTGGGGAGATAGAGAGAGAGAGAAATCACTATAATGATTGCATGATTGAAAAGCAAAGAGAAATCAAGTGATAAAAGAATATTTATAAATCAATTAAAAAACCATATTAACGAACATTAGCAGCAACAATGGTTGAATTCTTACATAATTCGCCATTTTTAGTAACTAACTTCTTGTCTGGTTGACCTTCTTCTCTGTAAACAACTTCAAAATTTTCATTGGTAGTAAAATGTGGTTGACAAGTTTCCCAGATCTTCTTCTTTGGATTTAAAACTTTTTCTGGTATACCATCAAATGATTCAAAGAAGATCTTATCACCTGGCTTGGAACCTTCTGGTGGATTGACAAATTCAACAGTATCATCATTTGAAGCACATAAAACCATAGCGCATGATTTGATACCTCTCATTGTCACAGGCTTTAAGTTAGCTATAACTACAACGTATCTTTGCTGCATAGCTTCGATAGGGAAGTACTTAACTAACCCTGAACAAACAGTTCTTGGGGCATCATCGCCCATATTAATAGTTGAAACGTAAAGGGAATCAGCGTTAGGATGCTTTTCAGCTTTTTCAATGAAACCAACTCTGAAATCAATTTGTGATGGGTTTGGAGGTTGTTCAGCTGCCTTTGCCTTAGCAGCAAGTTCGGCATTAGCTTTGGCTTTTGCAGCCTTCTTTGCATCTTTTGCAGCTTTAGCCTTCTTCTTTGTTTCCTCGTCAACGCCCGATTCTTTAGCTTTCAATTTTTCTTCCTTTAATTTTGGAGCATTCTTCTTTGATTCTTCAATCTTAGCTTGCTTATTAGCAGCAGTAGCTGGAGTAGCCTTCTTCTTGAATTCTCTTGGTAATTTAATCTTTCTGTTAATCTTTAATTTCTTTTCATCTGGAATGACAACCAGGGTGTTTTGAATTAGGTCACACCATCTAACGATATGTCTGTTCTTAGCAAGGTCATCAACTTCAGTCCATAAAGTGGCAAGAGGGAAGACACTCTTGAAGACTTGGACATCAGCATTTGATGGTTTAGAGCCGACCAAGTAGGTCTTTGAACGTAGAGAGTTGTTCAGTTCAGGTAAGAATTCCACACTGGAAGGGGAGACGGTTTCCCATTGAGTTTTCAGGGCAAGTTCTTCAGTGGAAAAAGAAGACTCGTCTATGGAATTAGAGTTGATGGCAAGGTTTTCAATCATAGCAGCTAGTTCGGACATGGTGTTATCAGCAATTGTCAGTGGCAAACAGAGAATACTGGGGTCGAAAGGGAAACATTAGCAAAAACTTTTCAGAGTAGCGGCCCGGCGAGCAAATCGACTTTCTGACGGAGCTCAATTCACAGACAGGTATAGGTAAGACATCAGACCATACAATGGCGCCCACTTCAGGGGCCCAGCCCAAGAGACGGAGGAGAAACATTACAAAGAAGGTCTCCAAGGCTTGTACCCATTGCCGCCAGGCCCATGTCCCGTGTGACGAGGAAAGACCCTGCAAGAGGTGTGTTTCTAAGGGCCTTAGCCAGACATGTGTTGATGCACCCAGAAAGAAGAAGAAGTACCTGATGGACGACCCACTAGCCAAAATGTTGCCGGATCAACACAAGCCCGAGTCTCCACAGATATATACAGCGTCCATACCGACTATAAAGATGGAACAGCACCCACAAGTTCAACCACAGGCTCAAACCCAAGTTCACTCTCAATTACAAACTAGAAGTCAATCACTATCACATCAACAAAATAGTGTTGCTGACAATGCTTTTCTCTCCTCAGCTGCTGACCTTGAAGATGCCATATTAGGGAGCATTGTACAACAGGGCTTGGTAATGAGCCCTTCTTTAAGTGCTTCAAACTCCGACCAGGATATCGATTATTTACACTATCAACCATTAATGCTTCAACCAAACACTACAAGTACGCTTTCATATAATCCTCCTGTATTCAATAATGGGTATCAGAGGACTTCTTCCAATTCTCCCCGATTACGGCACTCTATATCAGAACTGTATTCTAGCTCTCCAAGGTATGACGCAGCTACAAATCAGTACTTTATTGGCACTACAATGACCATTGATGGCATTAAAACGCATACATTTCCAAAAATTGTTAGAATACTTGGCCAACTAAAAATAGAGGACCCAGTAGAATTTAGAAGAAGAAACAAAAAATCAGCCCCTTCATTTTCAATAGGAATACTAAATGAACAGTCGGACGATCTAATGCTGTTAAGTAATTCCAATGGTACTAGTGATCACAATAATGATGATATTCCAACTAATAAGTCGTCAATGATGAAGATATCGAATTTAATGAAAAGTTCAAGGGAAAAAACTCCATGTGGATTAAATTTTGAAGAACCTTCGGAAATTTATTCTCAAATTAAAACTCCTTATATATATGTTAAACCATATCATGATTTGAATGTTTATTTGAAGAAGCGTTTTGACAAAGGACCTCTTATATTAATGTCTAAATCAATGGCAGAATATCGACCTTCATTTATAGCAGGTATGATTCGATTAAAAGAAGATGATCTAATATTTGCCGAGCAATGTTTTCAACGTACCTTGCTAGAATATGATAATTATATTTCATTATCAGGTACACCCACATTAGTTTGGCGTAGAACATCTCAAATTGCTTATGTCGGCGATGAATTTTGTATATTAACAGGTTGGTCTAAAGAACAACTTTTAAATAAATCTACATTTGCTGTTGAAATCATGGATAATAAATCTTGTGTTGAATACTTCAGGTTATTTTCAAAAATTGCCTTTGGAGATTTTAAGGGAGCTACGATGACTGAATGTACTCTATTATCACCAAAGGCAGAGCCTATACGAACCAGCTGTATATGGACATTAAAGAGAGACGTATTTGGAATTCCAATGATGATTATTGCAAATTTCTTACCTATTCTTGTTTAAAAAGAGATAGACCGTATTCGTATCATATTGTTTTTTTTTGTTCATTATTTTCATGGCGTTTATTTATTTATTTATTTATTCTACCTTTTTTGTATATTATTACCGAGTTGCACTGTTTACATTTAAAGATATTTTACGTAACGCAATCAAAAGTTAAAAATTTATATTAAACACAAAGACAAACAACAAAAGGAGTGAATAAAAATAATAATAATAAATCTATTGAGCTAAAATTGATTTAACAAATTCAACATAATCCACTGTTTGCTCATCAGTGACATTGACACCTTTTAATAATTCATCAACTTCAGGATCAGTTAGCTTTTCACCAACGCTAGTTAAAATATATTTTAATTCACCAACACCAATAAATCCAGTTAAATTCTTATCAAAAATTTGAAAAGCTTTAATATAATCTTCTAATTCACCGAGCTTTTTGAATCCTCCAGGTCTGTTCACAATTTCAACAAATTTATCATAGCTAATCTCACTCGTTGGTAAACTATTTGAAAGTTCACTTATTTCAGATAGTGTTGGATTTTGTCCAACTGATCTTAACAAATCACCAAGTTGACTAGATGGGATTAGACCGGTGGCTTTTCTATCAAACAAAGCAAATGCATCCTTGTAGACTTTTTCGTCGTTAGTAGTAGACATGACTATATATATATATTAGTTTGAGGTATATAAAAGACGTTAATGGAACAAACTTAAAAGTGTAAAGGGAACACCAAAGACGTCTTGTTTTAATTGCGAAAACGTCAACATAAACACTACAATGGCGCAGCAAGCGTGTTTGTGGCGCAGCAAGGTTATTTTATATACTGGACGATTATATAGCTGTATAACAGAACTTGAGAAGGTATGAGAGGACACAAAACACATGAAAGAACAGTCTGAAATAAAGGATTTACCTAGAAGTGCAGTATTTAAAACCCAGGAGCCACCATGTACGTTGAGAATACATCCGTTGGATAACCAGATCGTGTATCTAGGCACGTATACCTTGGATAAAGTCGCAAATAAAAGATATGGCTCTATTGAAGTGTATAAACATGATAATATCAATAACTCGATTATAAAATTGGCTGATTATAAAATAAATGATGGCGGAGATGGTTCCATTTTGGATTTGAAGTTTGATCCTTTTGATAATTCAATTATTTGTTGTGCTTTATCAACAGGCGAACTAACATTTTTCAAAACTGATGAAAATGATTATTCAAACTTGACTAATATCAAAACTCTAAAACTATACAGCGAGCAAGATGAATGCAACACTGAAGGTTGTTTAGTTACGGCAATTAATTATCATAAAATATTTAAAAACTTACTAACAGTGTCCGTTACAAATGGGGATTGCCTAATAATACGGCTAAATCCAAATGATCTTTCTATTAATGAAAAATTTACTATTCATTCTCATGATTTAGAATGCTGGTATTCCGAGTTTGGTTGTCTTTCCAATTTAGAAAACGTTGTTTTTTCAGGCGGAGATGATAGAAATCTCATTGCAAATGATATAAGAGAAGCACCATCAGAAGATGTTTACCCACCTTCAAGTATATTCAGAACCAGCAATATACATAATTCAGGTATAGTTTCAATATTACCTGCTTCGAATAATTGGTGTTCTTCTAACCCCTATACATTATGGACAGGATCATATGATGATCATATTAAAAGTTTAGATCTACGAGTTGTTCCTCCAATGGATTTAATAAAAAGTCTGCCACCAAGAGTCAAGGCAGACGTTAACTTGGGAGGTGGAGTTTGGAAATTAATACCTGACCCAAAATCTACTTCTAATACAAGACTTTTATCATGTTGCATGTATGATGGCGCTAGATTATTAGATACTAATGAACTAGGGGACGATATAAAAGTTATAAATTACTTTAAGGGTAACCATGAGTCGATTTGTTATGGTGGTGACTGGGTTGGCGAAAAGATCGTTACATGTAGTTTTTATGATAACGTTGTTCAAATATGGAAGGCGTAGTAAGGGAGAGGATAGATAACTCATAAAGGTTTAAAATACATTATAAATAGAAGCAATAATAAGAATGAAAATAATCATGATATTGAAGCTTGCAGTAGGTCATTAACAGTTCATTCAGCGTATTTGTCAATCCAATCCTTTAGACTTTTGTAATTCACATCATTATTAGCAGGATCTTGAATGAGTTGCTTATCAATCCAAGTATCTCTAGCAATCTGATTCTTTATAAGCACTATCGAGGGGATATCATTAACTAGATATCTTAGCTTCATTTCTTTAGTACCTGGTTCAGTACATTCGATACTAACCATGTTGATTAATTTTTGATGGTTTGCAACTATATCATGCAAAGCTATAGTTTGCTTATTTGAAGCAATTTCACCTTGATTGACAAAATTTAACAGCAATGGTTGTTTTGTGTTTAATAACGATTGTAATTCACTGTGTTCGTAAACTGGAGTAAATATTCTGTTGCGACCTTGATTAGCGGGAGGATAGATAATCTGCTTTGGTTTAACAAAAGGTGACTTTGAAGATTGAACGTAGACTGCTACAGCACCGAATAGCAAAGTACCACCCAGTATCCACTTTTGTTTCTCTGTTAGGACCATTTTGAGTGGTGTGTTAAGGATATTAGTCAGACGGAAGACCTAGATTAGGCATTACTCGGTGGATTTGTGGCAATTGAAGATTTTTGAATGCGCTTATGTTAAACTGACAAAAAAACAGAAATTCATTCCACCTGACTAAGTTAACTATCTTTTGACCACCTCCAAACCTCTTTTAATATACCCCCAAAATGACATCAGAAACCTCTTCGATCAACGATGGATTTGTGGCTAGAATGCCATTAGTTTCCCCAACCTTAAAACCCCAAGAATTTTCAACAGAACAGCTACTTAATACCAAAGAAACAGATATTATATCATCCCTACCAACGAATCTGAAACAAATAACAAGTTCTATATCGATACACAAAGATATGGAACACGAAGAAATACAGAATAAAAGAAATCAAATGCCTGATTCATTACCAATAGTTGAGTGTATAGCAAGAGCAAGAATTCCAACGACGCAAGGACCGGAAATATTTTTACATTTATATTCAAATAATGTTGATCATAAAGAACATTTAGCAATCGTATTTGGAGAAGATATTAGATCAAAGACGTTATTTAGAAAAAGAGAAGGGGAATCCCAAGCTGATAGAATGACAAGAGGTGCCTATATCGGCAAATTATATCCAGGTAGAAAAAACGCCGATCATGATGAAAGATTAAATGAATCCCTTGAATTTGACAAAAATGGTGACATTATTAATCAAACTAGAAAAGACCCAACATTAGTGAGAATTCATTCCGAATGTTATACAGGTGAAACTGCTTGGTCTGCAAGATGTGACTGTGGTGAACAATTTGATGAGGCAGGTAGATTAATGGGATTAAATGGTCATGGTTGTATAGTTTATTTAAGACAAGAAGGACGTGGTATTGGATTAGGAGAAAAATTAAAAGCCTATAATTTACAAGATTTAGGTGCAGATACAGTTCAAGCGAATTTAATGTTAAGACATCCAGCAGATAAGAGATCATTTAGTTTAGCAACTGCAATACTCTTAGATTTGGGATTATTGAACATTAGATTACTGACGAATAACCCAGACAAGATTATAGCGGTTGAAGGTAAGAACAGATTTGTTCAAGTTACTGAAAGAGTTCCTATGATTCCATTAGCATGGCAACATAAAGACGGTATCAAAAGTAAAGAAGTTGAAGGGTATCTTAGAACTAAGATTGAAAGAATGGGACATCTACTTACTAAACCTGTTGCTCCTTAATTTGTTTTGTTTCTGAAGGAAGCAAGATATTATAAGATTAGTTACAATAGACCGTGTATTTGATAATTGCTTTTTGTTTTTAATAATTTGCTTTTTGTACTTCAACTCCTATCTTCCTCGTTTGTTATATATAAAGGAAAAATAGAACATTAACGATAGGAATAAATAAATTAAATAATAATGAACATAAAAATAATACAGGTATACAAAAACAAAAAGCAGAGCAAAGAATAATACTAACTAGGGTTCTTGAGATGATTAAGAATTTATCAACTTTGTAACATAAACAATGAGTATCACCTCACGATTTTAAACGAGGCCCATTTGCCTTGTCAACTTATTTCTTTAATAAAGCTTCAATATCAGGAGCAATTGCACCTGGTGTCTTTAGTGATGAATATCTTTGGAAAACATTACCTTCCTTGTCAACCAAGAACTTCTCAAAGTTCCATTTAATACCTTTAAAACATAATAAACCTGGTTTTTCTGCTTTCAACCAGTGATATAATGGATGTTCATTTGAACCATTAACATCAATCTTTTTCATTAACGGGAAAGTAACACCAAAGTTTAATGAGCAGAAAGAAGCAATTTCTTCTTCATTACCTGGCTCTTGGTGACCGAATTGATTACAAGGGAAGCCAATAACTACTAAACCTTGATCTTTGTATTTTTTATAAACTTCTTCTAATTCGGCGTATTGTTTAGTGAAACCACAGTTTGATGCTGTATTAACGACTAAGACAGCCTTACCTTTCAAAGCAGAAAGAGGGTATTCATCACCCTTGTTATCAATTGGAGCGAACGTGTAGAACTTGGACATATCTGTCATTAGCATAAACAAAACTGGTTACCTGCTACCGTTAGACATCATCAGACCAAAACGAGGAAAAGGGTTTTATTTATTTTCAGTATTAAAGAAAGCCGAGGAAGCTCGGCACTACGTCGGTCCTATTGGATTACTAACAAAAAAAATACTGTTTTTATACACTCTAGAATACAATAAACTATGCTAATCCTTGACTCTTCTTACATACTTTCTCTTCTTTCTTTCAGCCACTGGAGTGACCTGGCTTTTTCTCTTGTTACCCGAGGATGTGCCCTTCTTAGGCTTTTTCTTTCCATCTGGAATCACTCCTTCATATTCTTTCAACAAGCACTGTAATAAAGTCACACATCTTCTATTAATTTCTGTAGTTGATCTACTGAGAAAGTAAAAATCGAGATCGAAAAGGGAACAATCTTTAATACTTTCACGAATTGTATCATAAATATCTGGAGAATCAACCCCAAATCTATATAATTGAATTAATAAAAATCTATCTTCATCTTCATTAAATAAGTTTTTAAATGAACTTGGAGGATGTTTTAATTCTAATTCTTGTAATGGATATTCATATTCTGATAATTTTCTACGTAATGCTTCTTTTTGAATAATCATCTTTCTAAATTTTTCTTCTCCAACTTCAATTTGATTTAAATATCTTTCATATCCTTCAATTTGTTCAAAATTTTCCCAAAATGCTTTTGCATAATCTAAAACTTCTTCATACGTTTTATCATCAAATTCACTTGCAATCAATTTAATTGAATTACGTCCAAGTTTTGCACTAGCTGATATAAATGTAAAAAAATCACGTCTTGTCCAATTTGAAAATCCCTTTGTTAATAATTCTTGTTTTAATTCTTCTTCTTCTTCTGTCAATTTAACTGAATGATCAATTTCATACTGTTCTAACTTTTGATCTAATTCACGTTGTTTTAATGTCTTTGCTGATCCTTTGACTAATTCAGCTTTTTGATTTGTAATTTTTTTATAATAATTTCTTTCCCTATCTTGTAATTCATATAATTTTAATGGGTAAAATTGATGATCATGTAAATTTAAATGTTTTGGGGCTTTTGGACCTCTTGGACCATTTGATGTTCTACCACCAGTATGTAGAACCCCTCTATAATACATGTCAACTGAATAATTTTCTTTTCTTTCTCTTTTTGAAGGATTAATCCATAAAAATGGATTACCCAGTTTACTTGATCCTGTTGATTTCTTATCTTTAATTTGAAAATTTTTACCATCCCATTCATAAACTGAATCCGAGCTTGTAAAATTTTGTAAATCATCTAAACCCAAATTTTCATATTTCGATTTTAATTCATTTGTTTTCTTTTCTGATTCTTCTAATAATTTTTCGATTTCATCATCTTCCATTTCTCCAAGATCTTCAATCTCATTGGATTCATTACCATTTGAATTTAACATATTTGCAGCTCCATGCTGAATCATATTTAATAATTCTTCTTTCGAATTACCTTTTTTACTATCCTGATTACCAGGAACTTGTCTACCTTGTTGAATAACCAATTGGTCTAATCTTAATTTCTGTGATGCTCTTTCTAAAACTTTTTCTTCGATAGCATTATCAGTAATAAATCTAAAAACCTTAACTTGTTTTGTTTGCCCAATTCTATGAGCTCTATCCATTGCTTGTAAATCAGCTTGTGGATTCCAATCAGAATCATATAGAATAACTGTATCTGCAGTGGTTAGATTAATACCTAACCCACCAGCTCTAGTCGTTAATAAAAATACAAACTTTGAAGAATTTGGTTCATTATAATCGTCAATTGCTTTAATTCTATCAGAGTGATCAGTTTGGCCATCAATTCTACAATATTCAAAACCTCTAAAACCACAATAATCTTCAAGAATATCTAACATTCTACTCATTTGTGAAAATATTAAAACTCTTGAACCTTGTTCTTTTAATCTTTTTAATAATTTATCTAAAACCCTCATTTTTTGTGAATTATAAACTAAATGTTCATCGGTTGTATATGGAGGGCCAGGTTCTGCCCCATCAAATAAATAAGGATGATTACAACATTTTCTCAACTGCATTACAATATTTAGTAATCTCGTTTTTGATTCCTTTTTATTAGCTCCATTAACTGCATCAATATCTTTTTCTAAAATTTTTTGATACCATTTCTTTTGCATTTCAGACATACCAACGTAAACGTTTAATTCTTTTTTTGGTAACAATGACTTTTCAACATCTGATTTGATTCTTCTTAATAAAAATGGTTGTAAAACTTTATGTAATTGATGAACAACCGAATCATCACTACCAGATGATTCACTACCAGATGAAAACCATTCATCAAAAGTTTCTGAATCTGAAAAGATGTCGGGTAACAAGAAATTTAATAATGCCCATAGTTCATGTAGATTATTTTGTAATGGAGTACCAGTGATCAATAATCTATTTTTTGAATGAAACATTCTAATAACTTGAGCTAACAAAGAGTCTTCATTTTTCAATCTATGAGCTTCATCAACAATAATATATTGCCAATCAAATTTTTTTAAAACTGCTTTTTCTCTCATAACAATTTCATAAGATGAAATAATTACATCAAAATCACAAGTCATGATTTTATCTTTAATAATTTCATTTCTTTGATTTTGATCACCTGTTAGTATCAAAGTTTTGACTTCGGGAGTCCATCTCGCAAATTCTCTTCTCCAATTATCTAAAGTTGATTTTGGAACAATAACTAAATGTGGACCAGGAATTGATTTAATATAACGTAAGTAACCTAAAAATGATATGGTTTGTAAGGTTTTACCTAGACCCATTTCGTCCGCTAATATACCTGATAAAGTATTAGCATATAAAGAAATCATCCAATTTAAACCTTGAATTTGATAAGGTCTTAATTTACCATTTATATATCCCGGACTCTCAGTGAACTCATATTCTTCATCGTCATATTGCTGTTCATTTTTTAAAAGTTCTGCATCTTCTTCTTTTTCAGTTTTTCTATTACGATGATTATTAGAATTTTGTGATTTTCCATTTGAATTTTTATCACTATTTAAGACATCTAAAACCTTTTTAAAATTAGGATCTTTTTCAGCTTTTGATTCAATAAAATGTCTAAATAAACCTGTTAAACCTAATAAGTATCTAAATCTTGTGGTTGTGGCATTTGTGTCAAAATATTTTTTCTGATCTTTAACGAAATATTTATTCATCCTCATTTGCTGAGAGTAGATAATTTTAGATCCTGGGTAGTGAGAGACATCGTAGGGAGCAGAGGATTCCGGGGTGGAAGTAGGAACTGGAGTGCCTACCTCTGAGACTCCAGTACTCAATGGAATGATCTGTTCTTCTGTCATTGCGGATTGGCTAACAAGAACACGAAGAAACGAAGCAAGAGAAATAGGTAAAAAAAGGGGCAACCAAGTTTGATTGACGCGTCCTAAAAACCGACGCTCACTGCGTACAAAGTGTTGAAAAGGTCTGAACTCAAACTGCTGGAACAAGCAGTTCTTAGGCTGCCATCAATCAATTATTGGGTAGAGAGTGTGTGGGTGTCATGGAGATCATGGAAGTTCCTGGATTATTCTGGTCAACAATGGCCTCCCTACCTGTTACAAAGCTTGCAATCATTTGAGATCACAACCATTGAGCCCATTTTACATCAACTCTAAAGGTTATTCAACCTGATTTATTATAATTAAAGCTATACTGGCCTATCTCAAATTCTTAAACTCTTTACATTGACTATTTTTGACTGTTTGCTGTGTATTCGTCTTCAAATCCATTGTTCTGCTGTGCCGCATTTGCCACCGCCACCGCCACTTTTTTTAGTCATCAGATTCTTTTTGATCTTTTTGATAAACCAATAACATTTTTATAGATACTAATAATTACTAATAAGAGTATACTTCGAATAATATGATTGCTGTTAACAGTCCAAAACCCATACCAAATGGTATGAAAGCCCCTGAACCAGAACACTGCCCAGGCCCAGAATCTGAAAGTGCCGGTAAAGCTGATAGTTGTGCTGGTTGTGCAAATAAAGAAATTTGTGAATCCTTACCAAAAGGCCCTGATCCTGATTTACCAATCATTAATGAACGATTAATGAATATTAAACATAAAATTTTGGTTTTGTCAGGTAAAGGTGGTGTTGGAAAATCAACATTTACTTCAATGTTATCTTGGGCTTTGGCCTCATTTGATGAATTAGAAATTGGTGCAATGGATTTAGATATTTGTGGTCCTTCTTTACCAAAAATGTTAGGATGTGATAAAGAAACTGTTCATACCTCAAATTCAGGTTGGTCCCCCGTTTATGTTAGTGATAATTTAGGTATGATGTCAATTCAATTCATGTTACCAAATGAAGATTCTGCAATTATTTGGAGAGGTGCTAAAAAAAATGGTCTAATAAAGCAATTTTTAAAAGACGTTGATTGGGGTGATTTAGATTTTTTAATTATTGATACTCCTCCTGGGACTTCAGATGAACATTTATCTGTTACAACCTATATGAAAGAAGTCGGTATTGATGGTGCTTTGATAGTAACCACTCCACAAGAGGTCGCTCTTTTAGATGTGAGGAAAGAAATTGATTTTTGTCGAAAAGCTGGTATCAAAATATTAGGTTTAGTAGAAAATATGTCTGGGTTTGTTTGCCCAAATTGTGGTGGTGAATCTAAAATATTCAAACCAACAACTGGTGGAGGTAAAAAATTAGCAAAAGATATGGGAATTAAATTCTTAGGAAGTGTACCTTTAGATATAAGAATTAGAGAATGTTCTGATAAAGGTGAATCATTTTTAGATATTTATCCGGAATCCCCTGCATGTGATGCTATTTTAGAAGTTGTTGATGGTCTAATGGAACAACTAGAAGAAGAAGAAGAAGAAGAAGAAGAAGATTAATTGTATTTTATTTATTTTAATTTATTTAATTTGTGTACTTATTTATTACCCCTCCATTCGCATATATAGTTTTCATACGTTCATTCAAAAAAGCATTTTTAACTAACTATAATTACATACAAAAAAAAAAAATAACAACGAAAAAACTAACAAATGCTGAATTGTAAAAGTAAATAGAAATAAGAAAAAAAAAATATACAAAGTTTTCTAGAACAAAAGGCAGAAATTAGTTTCTAATATAAAAGATAATTAAAGCAACTGTATTACTGCTTTATTAATTTAACTCCCACAATTTTATTCAACAAATAATTAGTTTCACTTGGAGGTAATTTAAGTCCTAACAGAAACTCTTCAGAATATTCATATCCATGATCAAATATAACACGAATTAGCTTCTTAAGCATAATTGTAGTAGCGACCTTAACCTTACGATTAGTCTCTTTTAATAAAACAATGGTATCAATTAAATTTTCAACTAATTTTTTGATTTCTTCGGTTGATTGTTCATTATGTTCAATTTCTAATAATCTTAAATAATTAAAATAAACACATCCACCTTCAGACCAATTTGGTAAAGTTTTAAAATTCAACAACAACTCTTGTAAAGTATTTAATTCAGCACCTGATATTATAATTGATGGAGCAACTTCTTCTAATACTAGATCATGCGCCTTTCCTAATAAGTTTGCTTTAATAAAAGAAACTGATGCTGCATAATATTCTTCAAGTTTAATAAACTTATTTGCTCTAGTTTCAAACAATGCTGAAGATGGAATATGCAAGATAGTACTTAATTTGTTTAACTCTTCATCAGAATATAGGAATTTCAAATCATCAATATATTTATTTAACATTTTAAATATTTCTTCTTTGCAACGGTCATCGGAATCTAAATATGACAAAACATAAATTGATTCCTTGATCATTTTTAATTTTTCAAGTTTCTTTGAAAATTCTAAAATTATTTCATCAATTATAGGAGAGTCAAGTTTTAAAAATGATTGCAATTTGGAAATGATCACAAATTGATATTCAATGCTAAATGATCTAACAACTCCTAATGGATTTGTATATATATCAAATAACTTGAAAAATTTAGATGGCTCAGGTCTAAAGTTTCGTTTATAATAATCCACAAATCCAATAATTAGCTCAGGAATCGATTTACTTGAATCTCCAAACTTTAATACTAGTTGTAAAATAACCGACCAGGAGAGTCCATCCAAATGATTAATATAATCTTTAGATAAAATAGAACCAGATAATAGTTTATAAATCTTTATAGTTGTTTTAGGAATTGATTTCAATTTTGCATTCTTATGCCAATCATCTAATTGATTTTTTGCCAATTTTTGTAAGGTTTCGTCATTTGAATCAATCATTGAAATAAAAACAGCTATATTAGCATTTCCAACTTCAATAGCCTTTTTGGTAGCAGCACCTAAATCATTATTACATAATGATATAAATATATGTTCCAATGGCTCGTTGTTTGAATTTAACATTTTCTTAATATCTTGTGAGTTGTATTGTTCTAGCCATTTTATTAACAATTCTTTTCTCTTGTGTAACAAAAATCTTTCTTTTAATTGCGGTTTTAATTTTAGAACATGTTCATCCCTTTCATCTAAAAATGTATTACAGAATGTATCATCAAAAAGAATAGCTAACAATTCCCAAAGTTGAAAATCTTCTGTTTTCTGAAATGCTTGCAGTTCCAAAATCAAGGAAATATGTGGAGTGAAATTAATCTTCGGATAATTATTACTTCTTGTTTCAAATATACTTCTTGGAATATCAGTATCCAAAACATATTTAACAGGATCTTTGAATTCAAAAGAAGGAACCTCAGCATTCTGAAGTTTTTTCAATTTAGAAATATCAGTATCCATAAATAAATAGTTATTGATATTTTTAGAATCAAGTTGTAAACTCTTTGAATTATAAAGATCTGTATTGAAAACTGAATAAAATCCATTAACCAAATTAGCCTGTTCATCCCAATCTTTGCTAACCGGATAATCTGTTGGGGGGTTTAAAGCTAACATATCAACATCCTCAGCATTTGGTTCATAAGGTTTAACGTCCACTAACTGTGAAAATGGGGACGATCTTGATTCTTCAGGTTCATCATTATCTTGATCAATATGCATTAAAGATTTTTCTTCCTCATAGTCAATATCAACAAATTCCTTTCCATTAGCAGTGGAAATAGGATCAGTAGCTTCGGCACCTTCTGATTTACTTGAAAATAACCAACCACCGGGAACGGCCACATCGCCTTTTTGTTTCTTATAAATATAATTATCTTCATCATAAGTATGGTTACTATAGATTTCATCCATGATATCGGCTCTATCATACTTTGAAATCTTTTCCAATGCATTAGTTTTCGTTTCACTTTTTCTCTTCTCCTTTTCTAGTTCATCTTGTTGTTGTTTTTGAAATTTCTTAACAATTTCGGGATCATCTTCATCTTCGTCAACTAAACCCCATATGCTAAAATGATCAACCCTAAAGGTATAAGTACCAGTTTTTATGTCATAATGTAAAAATTCCATCCCTTTGTAAGCTTTCATCTTTTTAATAAATTCAACCATTTCTGGAGATACAGGGTTTTTAATTGGTTCTTTAGTAGTTTTGTCTATTGGGTAACATCCTTCCAACGAGACTGTAGCAGGAACATTTAACCCATTACCTACACTTGGCTTTTCAAAGTTATCAGGATAAACATCTAACATTCTATGTTTGAAAACAATGCACTGACCTAATAACAATGACCAGTCACCATTAAAAGAAGCCAAATCAACTGGATATAAGAACGAAACTTGACCGCAACCATAACGACCAACAGTAAAATTCTCAACTCGGGTTAATTCAGATGTTGTCATCTTTGATAGTTCTTCAATAGTTGGACTACACCAATATTCCTTTGATATTAAATTTTCAGCTTCTTTCTTTTCATCCCATTGAATTAAGCCTTGTTTGGCTTTATTTAAATCATCTTCTAAAGTTTTACGTTCTTCCTCAGGAATAGAGGGTTTAAATGACTCTATTTTTGTGGATCTTTTTGAAATTGCCGAAATATCCCTACCTTTTAATAAAACTTTATTAGGGTCAATGTCTTCAAAGATTTTGAAAGCTCCACTTGGATGTCTTATTATCAATCTTCTATACTGGGACTGGGAATCATGTGATCTATTTAATCCATTTGGGGGAGTTGGTCTTTTTCTAGCAATATATTCTGAATTATTATCTTCGAATTTTGAACTTTGAGAAGGTTGAGAAAAAATACCCGATACATCTTCAGTTGTAAATTTATTTGGTATTTTAAGAGAATTAGAAATTTTACTTAATATTGATAAAGATCCTTTCAAGTTTGAATTTTGTTCGTGAGTTGAAATTGAGAAATCTCTTTTACGTTTGATGCTTGGTGAAGCCAAATATGGCTTTGATTCAACTGAAGTTAGTGATTTAGGCATTTCGATATTTTGTGACTGAGGTAGTGAAATACCATATGGATTTCTGTTGAGAGTAGACTGTTGCTGTTGATGCTGAAGAAGGGATGGTGTTGTTGTTGTTGTTGTACTTCCAAAGAGACTTGTGGCTCCTCCAGTAGAATTGTTAGTACCGCTACCTCCAAATGTAAAACCACCACTTGCTGGCTTATTCCCAAATAAACCTGATGTTGCAGTAGAGGTATTTGTGGTATTATTATTGCTATTCCCAAAAATACTTCCAGTGGCTGGTTTAGAAGTTTGAGTGGATCCTCCAAAGCTAAAACCACCTTGTGCTGTTGTAGATGGCCCCATTGACAGAGCATTAGTAGTGCTGTTTCCTGTGGTCTGTGAATTTCCAAACAATCCTGATGGTTTGGCGGCACCAAACGAGAACGTGCTTGGCTGACTTCCAGTTGTGCCACTAGTGTTGTTATTGGTGCTGTTGGAAGTTGACCCAAATCCAAAACCTCCTGGCTTCTGGGCAGTTGATCCAAACATGACGTGTTAGTGGGAGATAGTTCTGTCTTCCCTTTTGTTGTTGGACGTTGCCCTTTTAAGATCTGTTTACGAATAAAATTAAAATTTCTTGAAGTAGTTTGTGCCACCAAGTAGTGCGAGCGTACAGCTTTTTTTTTTTTAATACTGAGAAGGAACGGAATCAAAAGTCAGAACAAATACAAATAATAAGCGTATAACTAAATATATTCTTTTTCAAACACATAAGTAGACATAAAAAACACATTCACCAGGAATAACTGTAATAAAATTTAAAGTCATAAGAATCAACAAAGTAAACGATCTAGTTATAGTTTTCTTCTAATGATTTACCCAAAGCTTCTCTTTGTGACTTCGAGTTTGGATCAAAAAATGGAATTTCGGCTAATGAGGTAACTCTAGTACCGTGCCTTGAGTCTTCACTTTCGTGATCCCAAACAGATCTGTGCTGTGAAATTCTGTTATCCCATAAAGCAGAAACACCATAACCTGGCTTACTTGGACCCCAACGGAATCTAACCTGAATGTCAGCATTCTTTTCATAAACATCAAACAAATAATTTAGGATAATATCAGATTCAATTGGACTAATACCTAAAATCTTCTTTGTCATTTGTCTGTTGATGAAAAGACTCTTAAAACCAGTAGCAGGATGTGTTCTAACTAATGGATGAACTCTTTCAACCTTTTTTGGTCCACCAAATGGATCATCCCTTGATAAGTAGCCATGAGCAGACTTGTAAACAGCTTTTTTGCCATCTAAGAACTTTTTAAATTCTTCAGACAACTTATCGTAAGCAGCATAACCAGAAGTCCACATAGTATCTCCACCAAAGTCAGGAATAGCATCTAAGTGCAAATGAGTGATACCCGCTGGCTGTTTCTCGTGAACCAAATCGGTATGCCATCCATCAGTTGCAGATCTGTACTTATCGGCATTGAAGTTAGCAAAGTTGATATTCTTGAAATTCAAGTGAGATTCATTGATTAAGGTGTAGTAGTCATTCCAAATGACGGAAACACCAGGATTACCAGGAACTTGAATCGCTTGTGGATGAACTTCAACTCTGCCGTAATATGCACCCAATTCCTTTTGCTTTTGTGGAGACAACTTTTGATCTCTAAAGAAAACAACAGTTCTTTCAGCAATTAGTAAAGCTAATTCATCTCTTTGTTGATCGGTTAATTCACTTAACTGCAAACCAACGATTTCAGTACCAATATGTTTTGTGTAATGAATAACTTCTTTAGCGGCGCCTAATAAAGCTTTCTTTTCTGGATCAGCATTCTTACCTCTTTCAATGTAGTCATACTTGTCATCTCTAATGGCATAAGCTTCATCTAGAAAAACTGGAATTTCTTCTTGTTTTGGTCTAGAAGGATAACCAGCTGAAATATCCACATCCGATTCTTGAAGTCTTTGTTTAGTAGATTCCGGTAAGATTGTTAAGCCTAATGGGTCTGGACCAAACGACACTTTAGAATCTTTGGCAGAACCAATTAGCAAACCTTTGGAAGATCTGATGATTTGTTCAATTTTAACATCGATTGGGTCCTCAGCTGATTCATAAGCAGTAGTTCTTAGTTTGATGGTTTGAGTTTCAGTGGTCATTTTAGTAGAAATAATTAGTTAAGATGAAGCACAAAGAGAAAAAGAGTTATGAAAAGAAAGCCAATATTGTTGTAGCATTCAAAAGGATATTTATATGAGTTAATTTTGTGCTTTGGAATTACATGGGTCAGTTAATTTATGAAGTAATTAGTAATCAAAACAAATAATCACACTCTTACCAGTGAAAACCACAGTAAGTAAAGTGTTGCATAATCTGTCGTTATTCCTTATCTCTGTATATATATGTAGTTGTGGCTCCCAAACGGTGCCACCACCACACATCTTGTTGAAGTGAGGAAGCGGTTAGAACATTGGCGCCGTAAACCGGACTTTCCTTTTCTGTTTTTCTGGGGTATACATACATTGCTAGTATGATGTAGTTACAGGTTCAGTGCATTACTAGGTTAATAATATTTCCATTTTGTGCATACCAGCTATTTATGGAGTGTTTGGTTATTCCGTCATTTATCCTGGACTACAATTTTAGTGTGATTTATATAATCAATATAGATAGTGGAATACTGGAAAGGTAGAAAATACCAACAATAATTATAGATAGCGATAAAGTGGCACATACCACACTTTATAAAACGGTAAATAAAATATATTTTTCTAAAGAATAAACGAAACAAGAACTACTATAAAAACAAATATATACTATACTATGCAAATGGCATACTGGAAATGACATCAAAACTACCAGTACCACCGTTATTCAACTTACCAACAACCAATCTTGCTGAAGGTGAGTCCAACTCCTCTCTTTCTCCATCTAAAACTGCCTTAGTTAAGAACTGACATGTAGTTTCATAAGACATCTTCATGAAGGAGGAAGTTGATGAATCAATACCTTGTCTATTGAAAGCTAAATAAGTACCTTCTCTAGTCATGTAATCAGCAATTAAATCTAAATGTCTATTGGAAACGGAAATAGCATAAGTTCCAAAAACTTTATTAATTTCATTAACAATTGTATTTCTAGCTGCTTCAACGCCATAAGTTTTTAACATGGCTGCAACATCATTAGAAGTGATACCATTGACATCAACAAATCCATCATGATCCCACATGGATTGGAAGTTAACACCTTCTGTAATGAATATACGTTTACCCTGTTCTGGCTCTGGAAATAAACATCTACCAATACCTGAAACTTCTCTGACAACGACCTTTCTACAAACATCTTCAACAATATTAACCATAAGTAATTTCTCAGTTTCGGAACTTAATTCCAGTTTGAAATCACACCATGAACCATTTTTATCATCGAAGTTATATTGTGAAACAAAATTATGAGATGTTATAACTTCTTGTTGTCTATCCTTTTCAAATTTACTCATATTACTTCTCGATAAATGATTCAATGAATGTTTGGAAGACTTCTTAATCGTTGAATTGCTATCAATTTCATCGTCATCACTTTCCATTCTTTCATCATCATCTTCCGAAGAAGAAGAAGAAGAATCATTATTAATCATAGATTCATCGTCAGATGCTTCTGCCTTTCTCATTGTCTCAACTTCATCATCATCCGGTTCAGCGTATGAAACTGATTGCTTTGTGTTACCTCTTAATTTATCATCAGTAGCATCATCATCCAATGAACCAGCTTTACCAGAATCAAGAGTAATTTTAGAAACAGCTTTTGAAACATCGGGTAATGCTTCTGTTTTTGATTTTCTTTGTCTTTTAACTTCTTTCGTAATTGCTGTTTCTAGCGCATGAATGAACTTTTCTTTGACAACAATTTCTAGTTCTTCTTTTGTAATATCATATTCATTTGTATAATCTTTTGCATCGAAGAATTTAATATCAATCTCATAAGATCTTGCATTATTACCCGAATCAGAATCACCAATTGTTTCAATAACTGTAACATCATCAATAAACTCAGAGAATGTAATTTTAGTAACCGATTTACAAAATGATTCAGCAGATTCATCATCGACATCTTTCAAGATTGGTAATGTCATTTGTGGA
This sequence comes from Ambrosiozyma angophorae, assembly GCA_030567475.1. Lineage (NCBI taxonomy): Eukaryota > Fungi > Ascomycota > Pichiomycetes > Pichiales > Pichiaceae > Ambrosiozyma > Ambrosiozyma angophorae. The sequence continues at coordinate 324,515 of JAJLSH010000220.1, forward strand.
GTTTTAATGGAAGCGGACGCAGTCATAACAATTTCTCTTAAACGCGGAATACCCAAAGTAACATTAGCAGCACCGTGACCAGCAAAATGGAAAGTATTTAAAGTCATTTGAGTTGAAGGTTCACCAACAGATTGAGATGCAATAATACCAACAGCTTCACCAGGATTAACTAAAGATCTCATATATTTCAACTGCATTAACGACTTGAACTTCTTTGAAGTTAATCCTCCGCTCGCTTTAGCTTCTTTTGATGAAACAAATAGTTCCTCATTTTCTTCAATGAATTTATCTAAATCATTTTCAAATTTATCAGAAACGGAACCTAAATATTTAGACGGAGAATAAACAGAAATTGTTGGATCGTATTTTATATTTTGTTCATAGTGCTGTAATGATTTTGATTTCTTTACAGATTTTTTAACCTTTTTATTGTAAGTAATAGCAGATTCGGCATCAATATTTGAAATGCTTGATGGACTGTACTTTTGTAATAAAGCATTATAATTATCCACAAAGAATTTAAATTGATACATATGTGATTCTTTTGTAACATCAACTGCATCACCACCATACATAAATTCAACCAAATCACCATCACCATTTCTAACAGTATTATCATAACCAATATGGACACCTTCTAATTGTTTTGTTAAACAACGTTGTAGATAACCAGAATTAGCAGTTTTAACCGCTGTATCAATTAAACCTTCTCTACCAGCCATACAATGGAAATAATATTCTTGTGGTCTGATACCAGAATAAAATCTATTTTTAATATAACCACCAGCTCTTGCATCAGTTTCAAATGGTTTAAAACATGGTAAGGTTTTACCAGAAATCATAACAGGAACTCTTCTACCCTCTAAAGCTTGTTGACCTAATAAACACATAATTTGAGAAACATTAACATTCGAACCTTTGGCACCAGATAATGCCATAGCTTGCATAGAGTTATATGGAAATCTCTTCATTGTACCACCTGGAACACATTTTGAAACAACTTGTGAAGTAATATTATTAACTTTTGATTGAGTAACAGCATCAAGAATACTTAATTTACCATTATCTCTTAAAATTTCTTCTAATCTCTTTAAAAATTCAGGATCATTTGCTTTTGTAGTCTTGTCAAGGTTAGCAACTTCTGCAGCAGCAATTCTACCAATGTCGTCAGATTGTTTTAAAATTTCTTGTCTCCAGTTATTTCCTTCATCCGTTAACGCTAGATCATCCATACCACAAGTAAAACCGATCATCATCATATAATTTGTAAATAATCTACCTAAAACAGATAAAGCTTTACCAGCAATCTCGGCACCATAAACTTCATGTAACGAATGAATAATACCATATTGAGAAGCACCATATTGGGATTTATCCAAAATACCTGTCAATAATTCCCCATCTCTAAATAAAACTTGATTTTCCATTGAACCTTCACCCCAATAATCATTTTTAATTTTATTTTTTGAAATTAAGTTGATACCTGGCATAGTCTGGGGTTTAATGTTTAATAAGATTGTCGTTATAATTTGTTTACCAGTCCATAAAGGTTCAGGTTTAAAGATCGCAGGAGGAACAGTAATAATTTTTGAACCCGTAGAATGGCCATCTTCAGGTCTAATACAACCATAAATTAATTGTTGATATCTTTCTCTAGTGAAAAAAGAATCTTTACTTGTTAGTAAAACACCAGCAGAAATATGATCTTGAATCAAACCTCTAACAGGTGAACCAGCAGTTGGTGTTAAATATTGTGAATCAGTATTTGCTAAATTTAAAGCTTCTGCTTTGGCATTTTCATTTTGAGGGAAATGCATATTCATTTCATCACCATCGAAATCAGCATTATAAGCACCGGTATTTGCATAATGTAATCTAATTGTTTTTTCACCAGGTAAAACCTTAACTTTATGACCCATCATTGAAGCTTTATGTAAAGTTGGTTGACGGTTCATTAAAACAACATCATTATTTTTAATATGTCTAAAGACTTTTTTATTGACGATTTGATTGCCTACGGAAGGAGTCATTAATTGTTGAGCGATTGCTTTTCTTTGTTCAATAGTCATACCAATTAAAGATATCATTGAACCATCTTCATTTTGAACTTGAGTTGCACCTGGCCATATATCTGCACCATTAATAACAGCATTTCTTAATTCGGCAACATTATGAGGGGTAACAGGTTCAGGGTAAGTTAATTTAACAGCAAAGACAGGAGGAACACCGACTTGATTAGTTTCTAACATTGGATCAGGGGAGATAACAGAACGAGCTGCATAATTAACTCTCTTACCCATCATATGTTTTCTAAATAAACCTTCTTTCTTTTCTAAAGCTTGTTTAATACCTGGAGTTGGATTTCTAACATTTGCATTTTGATTCTTTGAGGAATCCATAAAGCCATTAACGTCATTTTGTAAAGTGACAAAGGCATTCATTAATCTATTAAAAATGATTTTCTTTTCTTCAGAAGATAAATCTTTTTGTAAATTTGAAAATTGATCATTTAGATCTCTGATTAATAAAGAAGTTGTCAAAACTTTTGATAACAATTCATTTTGAGAATTTTCATGAACAACTTCACCTAATTTTGAAGGTTGTCTAAATCTGGTTGGAGGAACAACTAAAGCATGAACAAAAAACATATCAGCAATAGGTTTTTGTTGATTTAAAGGTCTTGAATGAAATAAATACTCTATAACACCTGATTCAACTTCAAAGACAGATCTCAAAATATTTCTAACTTCAGTTGATAAAACATATTTTGAACCTTGCTTTGGTTTAACAGATGGAAAATCATCATCTTCTGAAGATTTTTTTGTTTTCAACATATCTTTTCTAGATAAGCCTCTAATTCTATTGTTTGTCAATTGTTTATCTCTTAAAGCATTTTCAAAGATTTTTGAAAATCCATCTTTTCTAAAAGTTGGAGAATACATACCACAATTATCACATTTTGGTCTACTTAATAATCTTTTATAGAATGCCAATATTAAAGCTTTTCTTTCTTCAGCAACAGTAGCAGTTAAAACACCATGTTTAGTTGTTCTGCCATCTTTTAAAGCCTTATTAATTGATTCATAGACAAATAATTCTCTTCTTTCACGTAATTCCATATCAGCTTTAGTGACAACTTTGATTGGACCATCAACTTCTTCAGCTTCATCATCATCAAAAGTATCAGAATCTGAACGCATTCTATCTAATTCTGAAACTTCGATAAGTAACCCATGTTGTAATAACATTAACTTACATTGATATAAATGGACTTCTAAAGATTTCAATCTAAAATGATGACAATATAAACAGGAGGATCTTAAAAAGATGTATAATTGATTGAAAAACATTGGGTTGTAAACGGGAGTTGGTAATTCAATATGACCTTGATGTCCAGGACAATACTTATCTCCTAAACCACAAGTACCACATAAATTTTTCAAGAAAGCACCTAAACATGGATCATATAAACCACCTGGAACTGGGTGACCTAAGTTATCAAAAACGATTGGGTTGCTGATTTGCTTTGCGGAGATTCTTCTGATATCATTTGCAGAGAGGATACCAAAGTCGACAGAAGCGATCTGGGAGCCTATGGGCTGGGCGATATCCATGTTGATACTACTTTAAAACGAAGTTCAAGTGTTAAAAGGCACTAAAAAGAGTACACAGAAGAAAGAAAGAAAAAAAAATTTCAACCCGCACCGCCTTCTACTCGATGCTCAGCGCGGCCTTCAACTTCTTGATCAACAGCCAGTCTTCCCTGGGCACTGTGGTTCTGAAGGCCGGGTCCTTCAAGGTGTCGATGGACTTTCTGGTGATCAAAGAGTACAACACGTCCTTCTCGTCGACGTGACGGCCCCAAGTCGGCTGCTGTCCAGAAGGAGAATCAAGACGCATGGCCACTCCGGCATTGGTTTGACCCTTTCTCACAGAGTCTTTGGAAACATGGTTCACTTCCAGAGAAGCAACTTTACCCAACAACAATGTCTCCTTCTTACCAGTATCCGGGTTAACCTTCACTGCACAGATAGGGGTACCGTGCTTGACAACACCTTCAACAACGTCAACACCGATAATCATTGGATTACGTTTGTTAATGATTTGTAATGTATTTAACACACATGGGAAAATAGCATCTCCTTGATTAGCCTGTCTCTTTTCTTCCAGTAGTTTCTCTTGGTAAGCTGTGAATTCATCAAACAAATGATAAATAATATCGGCATTGAACATTTTAATACCTTGTTCCATTGCATAGTGTTCAGCTTCCTTATCGATCTTAACATCAAAACATAACATAACAGCGAATTCTTTAGCTTTATCTAACATGGTAGTGGCCTTCATAACATCTCTTTTATAAACTGGTCCTAATCCAATAGACATAACTGGGATCTTCATGTCCTTTAAGAAATCTAATAGAGCTTCTAATGAACCTAATGTTGAGGCTTGAACTGTAACACCTCTACCAGATGTATCAACTGAATCTAATAATCCTGTCAAATCATCCATAACTTCATCCATTAAATCTTCTTCATCATCATCTGGTCCAACAACCAATAATCTTGAACCTGCAACTGCTTTTTCTAAATCATTTGCTGAAATCTTAACACCTAATGCGGCTTTGACTTCTTTATGATGGACATATTCGGATTTAATACGTAATTCTCTCGATGGTGGAGGCGTCAATAACGCCCTGATATTGGTAGCAATTGGTCCATTCATACCACATAGTACAATTCTATCTCCTTCTCTTAAGATACCATTGGATAAAACAACATCAATTGTGGTACCTAAACCTTCAATAACTTTAACTTCCAAAATAGTTGCTTCAATATGGGATAAATACTTCAATTGCTTACTCATTCTCTTTTGAGTTAATTCTAATAATAACCATAATAAATCTGGAACACCTTCTCCTGTCATAGCTGATGTTGGGACAACAGAAACATATCTTGATAAATTGGTATTTTGGAAATATAATTCTGAATTCAATCCTTGTTCTGCTAATTGAACCTTAATATCAGTCCATCTTTTTTCAAATTCTTGTTGAACAGATTTCTTTTGTTTTGAAAAAGAATCACGGAAAGAATTGTTTGGAATTGCCTCCCAATCATATAATCTATCAATTTTATTTAATGCAACAATAAATGGAGCTTTTCTATCCCTTAATAATCTGATTGATTCTAAAGTTTGTTGTTCTAAACCATGCATGATATCAATGACCAAGACGGCAATATTACATAATGATGAACCTCTTGATCTTAAATTCGTGAAAGATTCGTGACCTGGTGTATCAATAATTAATAAACCTGGAACCTCATAATTTAATTTTTCATAAGGTAACATAACTTGAGTCTTTTGTTTAATTGATTCAACTGGGAAATAAGTGGCACCAATTTGTTGAGTAATACCACCAGCTTCACCACCTTGAACATTTGTTTGTCTGATTTTATCTAATAATTTAGTTTTACCAGTATCAACATGACCTAAAATACAACAAATTGGAGAACGTAAGTTATTTTCATCGTTTTTCTTTGATAAGTCAGTTGGAATAACAACAGGGGCTTCAGTGATAACCGGAGCTGAAGATTCTTCTTCTTCAACATCGTCTTCACTTTCTTCAACATCTTCATCATCATCTTTTTCTTCATCATCTTTTTCTTCAGCTTCTTCTTCAGCAACAGCTTCCCAATCTTCAGCAATAGCTTCATCATCTTCTTCGTCGTCATCCAAAGCCATATTTTCCCAGTCATCAATTAAAGCTTCATCTTCATTTTCATCTTCTTCAACGTTAATTTCTTTGACCTTCTTCTTTTCTTCTTTAACAGGTGGAGTATTAACAACAGCAATATCTTTCTTTTTATTATTCTTTCTAGAACCATAGGTGACTTTCTTCGCTTTTTCGGTAGTAGAATCTGATTTTTCTAAAGCAGGGATTGAGTGAATACCACTTGCTAATAAAGCTTGCTTTCTCTTTTCTTGTAAGGCTTTCTCTTGTTTTTGTTTTTTGGTTAAATATTTACCTTCTTTCTTTAACTGCTCTCTTTTTAATCTTTCCTTTTCCTTCTTAGCCAATTTTGCTTCTTCTTTTTTCTTTTCAGCTTCTTCCAACTTTCTCTGTTCGTCTTCAATTCTTTGTCTTTCTTCTTCTTCTAAACGTTTTATTTCTTCTTCTTCTTGCTTTTGTAATTCCATACGACGTTTCAAGGCAGCAATATTAGCAGGAACCTTCTTCTTTTTACCACCTGCAGCCTTAGGAGCAGCAGCAGGGGTTTCCACAGGAGCTGGTTCATCATTTAAAACTGGGTCAGGAGTTGACTCTTTTGAATTGTTGACGACTTGGGAAGCCTTCTTTCTATCAGCTAATTGTTTCTTTCTTAACTTTTCCTTCTCTTTCTTTTCTCTTTCTTTTTCCTTCTTTGATTTGATAACAGGACCTTTCTTTTGAGCCAAAGCAGCGGCTTTTTCTTCTTCTTCCTTTTTGGTCTTTTCTTGTTTCTTAGTCTTTGCCTTCTTCAAGTTAGATAAGAAATCATTTGGAGCATTATCATCTTCAACTGGTGTATTCACAGTTTCTTCAGGTAAAGTGCCGAACTCTTCAGCTTCTTGAGTTTCATAGATATCGTCATCGACGTAGTCGTTAGCCTTGCTTCCTTTCTTTCCTTTCTTAGCCATTGTAATTAGGAGAGGATCATATAAGGTCCAAATGTCGACTCCCCTTTTTAATGGGGGTTTTCCACTTGAACTAAACAAAATTTTCAGCTCTTTCGACCGACGCGTCGATTTATTAAAAATAAACTAAAAGAGACTTAACACCGATAAAGCCGGAGCGATGACCCAGCTAATACCCCTTATTCTCTCTATTCTTTACGATTTACTTTACTTCTAAGCTTGTCATAACAACCCAGTAATTATGAATGAAAAAGTTAGAGTTAAAAAGAATACGTTAGGATATTTATGTATAGTGATAATTGGGTGTCTTCTTCTCATCACACATCTTTTTTATGCTCAATTTAATCTAATGACTATCACTACGACTACTACTGTTACTTCCACTTCAAAGCTTAATCTCCGTATTCAAAGTTGGAACTTGAGATATGATTCAAAACCAGATTCAAATTCAATTGAAAAAACTATTAGTGATTTGAATTCAACTATTCCATTTGACGAAGAAAATGATTATTTTAATAGGTTTAATGAATTTCCTTGGTCTGATAGACGAATTGGTATTAAAAATCAAGTTTTATTTAATAGTCCTGATTTTTTTACAGTTAACGAAGGACTAGAAAGACAAGTTAATGATCTTGAAGAACTATTAAAATTACCATTTATTGGTGTTGGTAGAGAGGATGGGTTGACTAAAGGAGAATATCAAGCAATATATTATAATCCATTAAAATTCAATCTAGTTGATTTTGATACTTTTTGGGTTTCTGATACTCCTTTTAAACCAAGTAAATACCCAAGTGCAGGTTCATTTAGAAGTGTTACAGTCGGGCAATTTGAATCCATTGCCACTGGTTTACAGTTTGTTTTGATTAATATCCATTTGGATGATCAATCTGACGATGCAAGACAACTTGGTGCCGCTTTAGTTAAATATAGAGCAGCTTATGAACATCAAACTAAAAAAATTCCAGTTATTTTAGTTGGAGACTTTAATTCTGAGACAAATGGTCCAAGAAGTCAAGCTTATAAAATTGCCACTGGTCAATTGGAATTCAACTTAACACAAACAGATTTTATTGAAAGATATTCAAATACATTACAAGACTTTAAATTTGTTGATTTCATGAAATCATGTAAAGTAGAAAATAGAATGGGTCATTATGCCACTTTTACTGGTTTTAAAAGTCATACAAATGATTATTCAAGAATCGATTTTCAATTTGGTGGTGTTAATCCTAGTGATGGCACTCAATTCGAAGTTCATAGATATAAAGTAGATGACAATTTGTGGGATACTGGATTCTATCTGTCCGACCATCGCTCTTTAGTAACAGACGTCGTCCTTAAATATTAAATAGTTTTAAATAAATTCGTATTTGACTTTAAAAGCGAATTTCAGTCGAAAACGTGGAGAAACAACAGTATACGAGAACACTTGTACTCTTTTACNGCAGGTTTATTAAAGACTCGAGCTTCTTCATCACAACTGACCCATTTATTAACTGGGTTCAGAAGAAACTATATTAAACGCTCCACTGGTGGCGCTATACTTTCCCTAGGTTTAGGTATTACTGGTTTAACAGCTTATCAAAGTTACAACATTATTTACAACGATGCACATATAACTGGTCCAATTAACGATACTATTGTTAAACCAGCTTCAATTGCTATCGATAAAACTATTGATAATATTCCAAACAAGAAGAAATCAAAATATGATGGCGCTTTTGGTGGGAAACTAAACTATCAACATCTATCAATTGGATCAATGTTTGGATTAGTTTTAGGATTATGCGTCGGGAAATTATCTTCTTTATTTGTCTTCATTTCTCTAGGTATTTATCTGAGTATTCAATTTTTAAATCAACAAGGTATTATTAATATTACCGCAACCAAACTTGTTAAAGTTGGAGGTTCTTATGTTGATATTAGGGATATGATATTAGAACAACCAAGTTTTAATATTCCATTTATTTTAAGTTTTTTGATTGGAGCTTACAATGCTTAGTGGTAGTTGTATATATATTTTGTTTTTGGGAATTTCCTTTGTTTGTTTTTAGGTTTCAAATTTGTTGTACTGTGTTTTACGTTTTATTTAAAAAAAAAAAAGAATTTGAATTATGATTTTATTAATGTGATGGTATATATGTAGTAAAATTGGTTATTTCTTCAAAATCGTAATAACATCTTCATCTTGTAGTTTATGTGATAAAGCAACATATTGTGGTTGATGTTTAACTGATTGTCCATAAACTAGAGCAGATTTGAAATCTTCAATTAATGACTTATGAATTTTACCACAGAAATCTTCAACTGTACATTTTGAACCTTTTAGAACAACCGGTTCATTAAAATCTGGCATTTTACCTCTTGGTTTTGTATAAACTCGAACTAAATTCAATCTGTCCCACATAACTTCTAATAATTCATCTAAATTCCATTCTTGACCTGATGAAATTGGAACTGCATTAGGAATTCTATATAATAATTCTAATTCTTCAATTGAGAAGGAGTCAATTTTATTTAACACATATATAGCTGGAATATATCTTCTATTTTGTGCTTCAATAACATCAATTAAATCATCAACTGTTGCATCACATCTAAATTGAACATCACATGAATTCATTCTATATTCATTTAAAACTGCTTTAACTTGATCATCATCAATTTTTGTTAGGGTTAACGTAGAAGTGATATTAATACCACCTCTTTCTTTTTTCTTAAGTAAAATATCTGGTGGAGTTTGATTTAATCTAATACCAAAACCTTCTAATTCTTTTTCAATGATTTGTTTATGATGTAATGGTTTATTAACATCTAAAACAATAAAAATTAAATCACACGATCTTGCCACGGCAATAACTTGTTTACCTCTACCTCTACCATCTTTAGCACCTTCAATAATACCTGGCAAATCCAACATTTGAATCTTAGCACCTCTATATCTAATAACACCAGGAACTGTTGTTAAAGTTGTGAATTCATAAGCAGCTACTTCCGATCTTGTACCTGTTAATTTGGTAAGCAAAGTACTTTTACCAACCGATGGGAAGCCAACAAACCCAATAGACGCCACACCAGATTTCTTGACATCGAAACCTGGCCCTGCATTTCCTCCTGAAGCTGTAGAATCTTTTAACAATTCAGCTTTCAATTTTGCAATTTTAGCTTTTAAACCACCTAAGTGCTTTTCGGTGGCTTTGTTTTTTTGAGTTCTTGCCATTTCCTCCTCGATGGCTTTGATCTTTTCCACTGTCGTCATTGTTAATAAGTGTGTCTGTGTGAATGTAACTGTATGAAAAATTTAAACTACAAAAAAAAAAAAAAAGATTTAAAAAAAAATTAAAAAAGGTTGAACTTGTTAAAAAGTAGCGACGACTTTCAATTTAAAACCAGACAGCACAACACCATCAAAGATTTCAAACAGCTGGTTCTGGAGACGGCTGGTGGTTAATTGCAGGATGGCACCAGTAAATGATGAAAATAGGGCATTGGTGATACCTCCCAAGGAATCAATCAATGAAGAGCTTTTTAAACTGGAGAAATCAATACAACAAGCAACGAATGCTTCACAATTAGTTAAGATACTAAATCAAATTGAATTGAAAAATCATCAAATTGATGATCTATTACATCGATTTGTAGTTGAAAATTCTAGAGAACTAGAAACTTCAGTTAGAGGATTAGAAAGAACTAGATTAGAATTATCAACAAGTTTAAATCATTCAGATTCATTAAGAAGTATAACTGAAGATGCAAACCAGTTAAGCTTTAAGATCACTGAAAGAGTTAGACAGTTAGATTCAGAAAGAAATAAAATCCAATTAACTAAAGATTATGTTTCAAATGTTAAAATTCTAAAAACTGAAATTCAAAAAGCAAATGATTCAATCGGTCAACAAGATTGGTTAAATGCTTCCAAATCAATTGATATAATTAGAAAATTACCATCAGATTTGATTAATGATGAATTTGTTGAATTTATTGTTCCAACTAGTGATTTATCTGAAATGCCCGAAACTTTATTAAAAAATTGGATCAATGAATTAAATCAAATATTTATAAAAGAATTTAATGAAGCTTCATTAAATAAAGATGTTCAAAGATTAACATATTTTTTTCAATTATTTCCATTAATTGGTAAATCTGAAGTTGGATTAAATTGTTATTCAAAGTTTATTTGTAGAATTATAAGTGATCAATCAAGATTAATTTTAAGAAATGTCCAAGGAAAAGTTGATGTTAGACCTGATTATTATTCACAAATTTTATTTCAGTTATACCAGACAATTGCAGATATAATCATACAGCATTCAAAAACCATTAAGAAATATTATGGTAATGAAGTTATTATATCAATCTTAACTTCAATTCAAGAAGAATGTGATTTGCAAAGTAATTTAATTTTTGATACTTTTAAAGATTCAAGAGATATTGAAAAATTAATATATGATATCAAACAATATGATTATCCAATTTTAATAAATTCGATTTATCAAGCTCAAGATGATTTTGAATTATTAAAAGAACAAGATTTGAAGAACTCAATTTCTTTAGCAAAAATTTCAAATTTAATTGATGAAATGTCACAAATGATGAAACATTGGAATAATTATTGTAAATTTTTTGTTGTTACATGGAATAATAGTTTAACATCAGATAAAACAGTTTACCCAAAGCCATTAATTATTAGTACATTTATGAAAAAAATTAGAAATAATTTAACAAAAGATTTTGATTCTTTATGTCTATTTAGTATACGTCGTACTTTGGAGAAATCTTTCTTAATTGAATCATTACCAAGTTTTAATCAACAATTATCAATTAGTATAAAATATTTAAATTTAATTACAAATTCAAATAATAGATCAACAAATCAATCTTTATTATCTTTAATCTCTGAAGAACCATTAATTTCTTCAATGATTGATGATGTTATAATGTGTATCAATGTAATTTTAAATCTGACGTTATCAACAGGTGAATTTATTATAGTTAAATCAATGATTTCAAATATTAAAAGAGTAATTGAAATTGATTTTTTAAATATATTTAAAAAAAAATTTGAAGACAATAAGTTAAAGTTAAATTTGAATTTATTAAATAATTATAATTTAAAATTAATTGAATTAGATGGTAAAAAGAAAAGAGAAGATGAACCATTATATAAATCAAGTCAAAATGGTAGTTCGGCTAATTTAAATTCAAGAAGTGGTACTCCAGATTTAGGTGGATCATATTTAGTTAAAAGTATTAATGCAGCAATTCAACAAAATTCTTATCAAAATTTTATTAATGAAGAAGAAGAAAAATCAACTAAAAAATTAAATAACTTTTTAATTTATTTAAATTCAATTAATCAATTCAAAAATTATTTGAATAAATTAACTGATAATTTAAAAATGAAATTAATTAATGAAAATTTATTAATTTTAGATGATCAGGATTTCCAACAAATTTTAAAATCATTCGAACAAGATATTAATTCAGATATTAAACTGTATGTTAATCTTAATGAAAACAAATCATCATCATCATCATCATCATCATCATCATCATCATCATCATCATCATCATCAACAACAACAACAACAATAATAGGTGATGAGAGTAAAGTACAAACAACAACAACAATCCAAGATAGAATCCAATTAATTATAAATTCATTAAGTACAAGTTTCATAGAAAAGTCAAATGAATTAATTGAAGAACAAATTAATTCTTTATTTACACAAATATTTAAAGTTAAAATTGGGAAATTAATAAATGATATATTTAAAGAAGGAGAATATTTAATGTCATCATCAACAACATCAAGAAATGATGATGATGATATTACAATAATTAATATGACACATTCAGAATCCATAACTAATTTTATTAAAGAATGGAATTATTTATTATTACCATATTTATCAATATTAACGAAAGAAAATTTTAATAAATTATTAAAAATTATTGTTAAATTTATAAGTTCAACAATTGAAAATAAATTATGGTTATTAAAAGATCAATGTAATGAATTAGGTTCAACAAAATTAGAGAAAGATATTTCATTAATTATAAATGAAATTACTAAATTTGATTATAGTTTAAGAAATGATTTTATAAGAATTTTACAAATCATAATAATGATTAACCTAGATGATGATGAATCAATTGAAGAATTTGGTGATCTAGATTGGGTTTTAACCCCTGTTGAAAGAAATAGAGCAAAAAATTTAAGAATTGATAGAAAATAATTAGAAAAGTTTATACTTGAAATTAATTTTGATTTTATTTTTTTTTTTTTTAAAAAAAAAAAAAATATTTAATATACAAAATAATATTTAATAAAAGTACATAATGTAGAGATAATTTTAATATTCCCTAAGTAGATACCGTTTCTATTATTTTAGTTTCTGCTTCAGCATCTTCTCCTTCTTCTGTTTGTTCGTTTTCATTCTCAATTTCATTTTGATTTTGATTTTGATTTTCACTTTCATTTTCTTCAGTAATTTTTATATCATCTTTAATATCTTCATTATGTTTCTTTTTTTCCAATTCTTCCTTTAATAATTTTAGTTTTTCAACCCTTTTTTTAATAATATCTTCATCTTTAATAATTTTAAATTTTAATTGACCTTGAACTAAACCAATTCTAAATTTAGGATGAGAATCTGTACATTTTGAACCATTTGGACAAAATCCACATAAATAATATTTACAAATATTATTTCTAACATGTCTCTTTTGACAAGTTGGACCTAATGGACAAAAACCTAAATTTGAATAATTGAAACATTCAGGGATTTTACTCATTGGATCAACATGTAAATAAACACATTCTGAACCTTGCATACAAACACCATTTGCTGTATAATAAGCACATTCAGGCATTTTTGATAAATTATATTCATGTAAGAAATCACAATCATTTCCCATCTTACATAATCCTCTTAACCAATATTTACAAACTATCTTATTTGAATATATTTTTAATGGATGTTTAAATTTACATAAAGAACCATTTGGGCATGATTTTGTCTTTTGCCAATGAAGACAAATTGATCTATCTGGATCTAACCCAAAACCAAATTGACGACGTAGATGAGTTTCAAATGAAAAAATTTGATCTGAATCATCTAATTGCTTTTGGTCTTGTAGAAGTATCTGTTGTTGTAGAGGATCCATAACTGTAGTAACTTGTTGTTGTTGTTGTTGTTGTTGCTGTGGCTGTTGTAGTTGTTGTTGCTGTTGTTGGATTGGTAAAGGCAACTGTATAGGAGGTACGGATGGCATGGGTGGAATGGACAGCATGGCAGGCATAGGCGGGAGAGTAGTAGGTCTTTGACCTGGAACAGACTGAGTCTGACTTTGGGACATATTAATATATAAATATACAAAATAGCAGAAGAACAAACAAAACGTTAAAGAAATAAAGATTCAATTTGCGAAGTACAAATCAAAGTACTTTTGCACCTCCAGACACCCGATGAACTGGCCCAACTCCAACTGCTTCTGCTTATTGGACTTTCCTGTGTACGGAAGGTTATATCTAGCCAGGTATTGATCTAGAGCCACAGGATTTAGTCGGAATAGCACTAGCACGTTAACTAGTGCAGGTAAAGACCCATCCAAGCCAGGGAACGACCCATCGGCAAACGGAAGAGCGATATACGGAGAGTCCAAACCAGAGCCTCTTAGTCTGTTAGTTGAATGGGCCATTCTCTGTTGTACTGTTATAATAGCATGTTCATGCAACAACGTTTGTTGTTCGATATCTCTCTGTGATTTAACTATTGCCTTGAAGATATTCATCATGGTGGTGTTTTGAGGGGGATACTCAGAGCCATAGGCATGTTGGTATTCTGTTTGTAGTTGATTAATGTACTGTTCTAATTGTGCACTGTGTAATTGAAAATCAGTGGTACTGAATTGTTGAATCTGTTGTTGATGTTGGTGTTGTTGTTGATGTTGTTGTTGTTGCTGCTGAACCGGTGGAGTAGGCGTATGATGTTGTAACTGTTGCACGATAGGAGTCTGTTGAATCTGATGAACTTGAGCTGAAGGAGATTGTTGTTGTTGCTGTTGCTGTTGTTGTTGTTGTTGTTGTTCGTGAACTGGTGACATTGGCTGTTGCTCATTTTCACAACCTTCTCCCGTAGAAGTAAACGGTCTACGACCACCACTTGCTTTATCATGCTGAACATCACCATGAGCTCTTTCAACATGTCTTGCTAAATTAGTAGGACCATTTCTACTTGAATATTTAAAAACTTTTGAACAATGAACGCATTGAACTTTAGACACGACGAACCCGGCCTTGTCATGCTCTCTTTCAGAACCGGTAGGATGTTCTTGGTTTTCCTCTTCCAAATAACTGTAGTGATTCCACACCCAAGAAGTTGGTGGTCTGGCCATTGTTTTAGTTCAGTCTATAGACGTTGTCTTTGCCTTTGACTTTGTCTTGTTCTTTGTCTTTGTTGCTGCTGTTGCTGTTGTTGTTGTTGTTCAGGAGAGTGTTTCCAAAACGAATTCCGGTACAATTCCCACTGTTCGCGGGTCGCCGTGGAAAAAACACGCGCTGACAGCACCAGCCGCACTCTTCGCGGTGGAACGCCGCCACCCACGCCGCCGCCTGGACGCACGCGCCGCGGTAGCGATATCAGCCGCGCCGCACGCTCCGCGGGAGACTGCTTGACACGCACGAGCCGCACGTTGAACGGGCGGAGAGCTTTGTTGGCGGACGGGAGGAAGCGGCGCGGCGTGGCGATGGTTCTGGAGTAGTCGCCGTTCAAGTAGAAGAGTGAGAGAGTTAGCAGGGTGATGGAAAACACAACTCTTGGTAGAAGAGCTTGTGAGTCTTGGAGCAAAAAATAGATGGAGCCTAGTAGCAACGAAAATATGGCAACGACAAAGGTGGTGTATTTAGAAACAAGGAGGGTCTGTTGTTCGTACTGCTGACGGAAACATTCTTCCATAATTAACAAGTTTTTAAAGATTTTAGCAGTTTCCGTCAATTCACCGGCGGCCGCGGCGGCCGCGGCGGAAGAAGAAGATGATGAGTCTGCTTGGCCGGCGAGTCGCGGCTTGGGGGAGGTGCGGCGGCCGCGGCGGCGGGACTTCTGCGGCGGCGACTGCGGCTGCTGTGGGGAGACGGGCGGCGTGGAGGGCGCTGACGAGCCCGGCGTCGCTGGAGTTGCCGTGGCGGAAGCGGCGCTGGCGGCGCTGGAAGATGAGAATCTACGGCGTGGCGGCGACCTGGAAAAAGAGTCTCTGTGGTGAGAAAAGTAAGAATCAGAGGCAACTGAAAATGAAAGAGATTCATTCAATGAAGCAGCATCAGAGTCTGAACAAAGGGCATATTCGGAGACGTTATCTTTATCCGGTTTGTTTAATGCCGGAGAGTTAGGAGGGCTAGCCATAGAATTGAGGTAGGGAGGTAGGGAGATAGGGGGAAAGTGTTGTAGTAGAAAGGAAACAAAAACTTCTTTTCAAGGTTGGTGGTTTTTTGTTGAAAAAAAAAAAATGGTTCTTTTTAGTTGAAGCGATTAAAAATAATTTCACTCAAACGAAGAAGTCAGTCGATTTTCTAATCAACTTTCCATGAACTACGGCCTGTTGTGATCCTAAGGCAATTTTACGATAGTTCAATTGAATTGCTAGTAATATAATCAGTAAGATTGATACAACGATGTGAATGTATAATTACATATAATCAATCTAACAAGTGAATAAAGTAATATGAAATGCTTTCTATATATTTTAGCTATCTAGAAAAGAAAGCAACATGAACTTTACTTTGTAAATTATTCAAGCATTTAAATTTCCTGATATTCATTCATATTTAAAATAAATAAAAAAACTGAATTTACTAAATTAAATCCTAGTATATTATTAGCAAATTCTTTAATTAATACTACTACATTTACTCACTTATTATTAACCCTATAATATCATTCGACAAATCCAATTTTTAAAAATAATGACAATCTATTGAATATATTTTACATTGATTATTAAAAGCTTTTTAAAATAACTTTTTTAAAACCATATAAAATATCAAATAAAAGATAGAAGAAAATTAAATAAATTTAACTAATATATAGAAATAGAGATATATATATATATGATAATTTTTGAAAAGAGCGAGTTTTGAATTAAAATTGATTTTATGATCTCATCCATCATCATAATACTTGATAGATAGAACAAGAAAAGATTAAAAGGATGATTACTTATATGGATTACTTACAAAATTCTTTCTATCAATCAACCAAATGGAATAATGAAAATTCCTTTGAATATATTCTTCAAACTTCGAAAAATTTATTATCTTTTCAAGTTCCAAATGGATGTAAATTATCAATATCAAAACAGAATACAGACTATTCATATTCAAATTTAAATTTATCTTTATTAAATAGGGTAACTGGTTCAATGTCATATCTTTATACATCAATTGATTTTCCAAATTATTCAAATTCAAAAAATATTAAATTACAATCACTATTACAAGGATATAAATATCCAAATAATAATAATAATAATAATAATAAAAGAATTTTTTATAATGAAAAACCTTATTTATTATATGGTAAATTATATTTCCCATCAAGATATTTAGAAGGTATGTATATAAAAAGATTATCAAATTATTCACAATTAATATTAAAATTTATATCAATACCAAAAAAACAACAATTATCAAAACAATCAAGCATATTTACAATTTATTTTCAAAATCAATCAAAACAATCATTTCAAGAACTTATTTATTCAACAAATGAGTCATTATTTGGAGTTAGATATCTATATAATTTTAGACAATATCAACAACAACAATATCAAAATTTAATCGATAATTCCTTATTTTCAATTGGATTTGAATTATGGTTTTCTCCAATTTCAACATCACTTGGTTTATCGACTGCATTAAGATATTCAACCCATTTATCATCTTCAGGTAAGCCTTTGACTATAACATTAGCCTTGAATCCTATATTAGGAACCGTTGAATCAACTTATTCAATAAAGACAAGTTTAAATACAACATTCTGTTCAAAGTATACATTTAATCTTTATTCATATGAATCTGATTTATCATTAGGTATGGATTTATTAAAATTCAAGAATGAACAACAAATTGAATCAAGTGATAATGAATTAAATCTAATTAATGAACATGATAATACAGATTTTACAAAAATAAATGAATCTGAAAATGAAAAATTGATTCCAAATCTTAAACATTCATATTCAAATAATTTACTAATAATTGAAAGAAATAATTCAATAGATAATAATGATTTAAAAAATTCATCAATTTCATTTTTAAATAAACTGAATAAATTGAATTTAACTCAAAATATAAAGTTAAACTTCTCATTATTATCATCATCTTCTTCATCCTCTGATAGAACTTCATCATTTTTTAATAAAATTAATTTAATTTGGGAAGGTAAATTTAAAGATAATTGGTTATTAAGTACTGGAATTAATTTGAATAAATTAAATACTGATTATAATAATTTAAATGATTCAATTAATAGTTTTGGTGGTATGGCTGGAGGTGGTGAAGTTGCTGGATATCGAATTTTAGGATATGGTATTGAAGTTCAATATTCGGCGTGAAGAAGTTAGAGACGGTGGCCTGTCATGAAGTTTCAATTCTTGTTAATATTGTTAATTTATTTTTTTAATTATTTTCTATATCATTTGCTATAAAATAAACTATTGATTTATTGTAATCATTTTATAAGAGGTAAGAATTGACTATTAAATAATAAATAATTCTCTTTAATTAAACTATACTATGCAAAGGGGTTGTTTAAAGTGTATAAATAAATCTATAAAAGAATATCAATTTCCTAAATCTTCTTCATAATCATCATCTTCATAAACTGAATCATCTTTTTCCTTTTCATCATCTGAATGATTACTTAATAAATCTAATTTTTCAATTTCATCATCATCCTTTTCGTCTATTTGATTACCATTTTTATCTAATACTTTTCTAAAAAATCTACTAATAGTTGGTTGTTTAATTTCATTTGATTCAATTATAGGAGAATTTTTAACTGAACTTCTTGTTACTCTTTTATTTTCTAATCCTTCTATTTGTTTTCCATTTGATTCAAGTTTTTTTAAACTTCTTGAACTTCTTGTTATTCTTTTAGAATCTGGTTCAACAAATTGATTAATCGATTGTAATACCACTGAATAACCATTTGGATCAACTTTTTGAGTATTTGATTCTTTATCATCTTCAACAATTATTGCTGTATCCTCGTTAATAGCTGGTAAAACAAAATCTGGATTTTCAAATCCAATTTCATCATCTGTATCTTCTTCTTCATCATCATCCTCTTCTTCTTCTTCTTCACCTTCTTTTAATTTATCAATATTATCATCATTAAATAATGATAATTCATCAATATTAAAAGTTTCTTTATTTGTTGATGTCATACTTTCATCCAATTGTAATTTTTCAATACACATTTTTTGAATATTTTCTTCAATTGTATTTTTACTAATTAATCTATAAACATTAACTTCCTTTGTTTGACCAACTCTATGAGCTCTATCTTCAGCTTGTTTATCATCATGTGGATTAAAAGATTGATCGAATATGATAACATTATTTGCAACAACCAAATTAATACCGAATCCACCAGCTTTTGTTGATAATAGAAATATTTTAATTGAATTATCATTATAAAATTCATCAATTAAATTTTGTCTTTGATCAACAGAAGTTGAACCATCTAATCTTAAAAATTTTAATTTTAATAAACTTAAAATTTTTTCGAAAATATCTAAAATTTCAGTAAATAATGAAAAAATTAAAACTTTTTCATTTTTGGAAATTTTTTCATTAATAATTTTTAAAATTTGTTTAATTTTACCACTTTTAAAAAAAGATTTTGAATTTAATTTAAAATTATTTAATTCTTTTGGAAAATTACAACATAATTCATTTAATTCAAAATCATCCATAATTGACATATCTTCAAATATATAATCTTCATTTGCATCTTTATATTTTGGTGATTTCATAATTGCTTTTGACATTAATTTTAATTTTTTATCATCATAAAAAGTTCTAAATAATAGTGGATGTAATGAAGCTTTACGTAAATTCATTAAAATATTAGTTGAATTATTATTATTATTACTGTTATTATTATTATTATTATTAACACCATCTAATTTATTAATATTTGAAATTGATATATTTGAATTTTCTAATTGTTTTAATTTTAATAAATTCTTTTGATTTTTAAATTCATTAATTAATTTAAATTGATTTTTATAAATTAATTTTTGTAATTTATTCATCTTACAATAAATCAAATTTAAATTTTTCTTTGGTAAATTATTTAAAACTTGAATTTTTTTTCTTCTTAAAACAAATGGATTCATAATTAATTTTGCATTTTTGATTGCTTGTTGTGATAATAATGGATTAAAATTTGCTTCTTTTTTAGTTGAAGATTTTTGATTAAAAATTAATCTAAAATCATTAATTTTATCATTAAAAACATTTGGTAAAATAAAATTTAATAGAGAAATTAATTCTTTCAAGTTATTTTGTAATGGAGTACCAGTTAATAATAATCTAAAATTTGCATTTAATTTCATTAATTTAATATATCTATCAGATAATGAATTTTTTAACATATGACCTTCATCATAAACAATTACATTAAAATTTTTTTTTTTTAAAAATTGTAAATCAAATTTATTACCAGTTGCAATATTATAAGTTGTAATTAATATATCAAATTTCAAGTTATCTAATTCGAATCTTAATTCTTCACGTTCAAATTGAGTACCATAATAAGGTTGAACAATTAAATTTGGGGAAAATTTATTAAATTCTCTTAACCAATTTTCTAAAGTTGATGATGGTACAACTATTAAATGAGGTCCATTAACTTTAATTTGTTTTAAATAAGATAAAAAGGCAATCACTTGAAATGTTTTACCTAAACCCATTTCATCAGCTAATATACATGATAAACGTTTATTATATAATAATAATAACCAATTTAATCCAAATTGTTGATAATCTTTTAATTGAAATTCAGAAGATAATAATTTTGGTTGTTTTTTTAAATATTTAATTGATTTATTAATTGAATTAATATTTGGTGGTTGTAATGATTTTTTTCTATTTTTTGAATTATTATAAAAATCTTCATCATCCGAATTATCAGAATTTGTATAATTACCATTCTCAATTCTTTCAATACTTTTATTATCATCTTGATTAATCTCAGAATTTTCTTCTTCATCATCATCATCTTCTTCTTCTTCTTCTTCACTTATATTAATATTTGAAACATTTAATTCACCAGATCCATCAAAATTAATACCCCAATTTTGAATATCATTAATAATTGCAGAACCATAAGAATGACATTTTTTAATTAAAGAATTAATTGCGTCATAACATTTTAATTTCATTGAAGTTGTTGAAACAATTTTTTCACCTAATGATTTTTTCATCTTTATTGAATTATTATTACCATCAATATTAAAATTAAATTCTTCAATATCTTCTAAATATTCAAATGGTCTATTATCAATCAAAGTTTTTGCTTGATTTAAGGATATATTTGAAATATCAATTATATCTCTAATATCAGCATTATTTAAAAATTTTAAAGTTTTTTGATCTAAATCTAATTCATTATTTGTATTTGAATTTTCATTATCAGTATCAAATTCCGAATCTGTTGATATAATTTCTTCTTTTTCCTTTTTATTATTACTTATTAAATCAAATTTATTATTATTATTATTATTTGATGGAATACCTCTTTTTAATTTCTTTTTACGTTGATTAGTTGTATTTTGAATTGATTTTATTAATTGATCATCATTATC
Source organism: Ambrosiozyma angophorae (assembly GCA_030567475.1). Classification (NCBI taxonomy): domain Eukaryota; kingdom Fungi; phylum Ascomycota; class Pichiomycetes; order Pichiales; family Pichiaceae; genus Ambrosiozyma; species Ambrosiozyma angophorae. The sequence continues at coordinate 346,064 of JAJLSH010000220.1, forward strand.
ATCATCACTATTTGAATTAATTTCTTCAATACCATCATCATCACTTTCATCATCTGAAATAATTTTTGTTCTCTTTTTAGGTGTTATTTTTGAACGATATCGATCAATTAATTTTGAATTTTTCTTTAATGTGACTTTTGAAGAAATAAAATCAGATGAAGTTAATTTTATATCATCTAATGAAGAATCAGATGATGATGATGATGATGATGATAATTCTTCATCATTTTCACTTTCACCTTCACTTTCACTTATTAATTTAATTATCTTTGATGAATTATTATTTAATCTATTTAATGATTTAATTGTCTTTTGTAAATTTCCATTATTTAATTTTAAATTTTTTAAAATTTTAATTGAATTTAAAAATGGGAATTTTTTTTTTAATAATTTTAAGTTATTTGAAATTAATAAACCTGAATTATCATTAACCAAACTACTATTTTCTTTATATTGGAATCTTTTTTTTAAATTTAATGAATTATTATTAAAAGTACTAATTGTAGTAGTTTCATCTTCATCATATATTGAATTTAATCTTGTTGGAGCTTTAATTTTTTTAATTGGAGATGATGAAGGAACATGAATTTTTTTAATTGATGAATCTGAATCTGAATCAATATCATCATCTTCAGAATCAGATAAATTTATTATACTTCTTCTATTACTACTCATTTTAACTTGTTTCTTTTTTTAAAAACAAAAAAAAAAAAAGGGAAAACAGCTCAAAGTTTATAATGTTTTTCAAAACTATTTTATTTTTATTTATTATATTTATGTAAAAAAGAACAAGTTTTTTTTTTTTTTTTAACGCGTTTTTCATTAAAATTTATTTATTTTATTTTATTTTATTTTATTTTATTCAAATGTTTCAAATGTTTCAAGTGTTTGGATGTGGATCTAATGGTAAGTATCAACTTGGAATTGGAGATGATCAAGATCGAAATAAATTAGAACAAGTTCAATTTGAAAATCAAAGTTATATAACTTCAAAACCAATTAAAATAGTTGGTGGAGGTAATCATACAGCAATACTATTAGAAAATGGAGATTTATATATGTCTGGTAATAATGAACATCAACAATGTATTAAAGAAAATGTCAAAGAATTAAAAGTATTTGAATTAGTTTTACATGATATTTTGGATGTTGCATTAGGATGGGATTTTACTATTGTTGTTGATTTCCAAGGAGTTGTTTATTCAAGTGGGGTTGGATACGAAGGAGAACTAGGTATTGGTAAAGAAATCCATTGTTCAATGGCTAGAGTTAATCTTGAAAGTAAAGTAATTAAAGTTAAATCATCAATTCATTCTGTAATTGTACAAACAGAGGATGGTTCTCTATGGTGTTGGGGTGTTAATAAGAAACAACAGTTATTGAAAAATGGACCCAAGAAGATATTTATGCCAGTGATGATGATGATGGGAATGGAAATGGAAATGAAAGAAAAAACTAATGATAAAGTAGTCATTGATGATTTTGCATTAGGTAAAGATTTTACGGTGATTAAAATAGGAAGACGACGATTCAAGTATCTTGGAAATGATCGATGGGGGTTAAAACATGATGTGGAGAACGTTAATGGAGGAGATGAATGTTTTGCAATGTGGACCAGTGTTCATATAGTTGATTACTCTACAAAGACTATTCATTCTTGGGGTAATAATGTGTTTGGTCAACTATTAAACCAACGAGTAGATGGTTTAATAAAAATGACTGTTGGATCTGAACATGGTGCTGTAATTAGTACAAATGGACTCAAATGTTGGGGTTGGTCAGAACATGGTAATTGTATTGATTTAAATTCTACTCCATTAAATGTTTTCTGTGGTTGTGCAACAACATTTATCGTTAACCTTGTTACTAAATGTCCCATAAAGGCTTCACCGCAGCCATCTGGACCAGCTACGGAGAATATGTGATATGGTTTACGATTTACCCATTCTAATCATTAAAAAAACTGACAGATGTATATAATAATAATCAGTTAAATGAATTAAAATGGATGTATAATTTAAAAAAGAGAAAAAGTATAATAAAATTGAAAAAGTTTTTTTTTTCATTTTTCAAAATACATAAAAAAAAAAGGACACCGTGTTCATTTCTATTCTCTCATTGGTGACATTTCTCTATCTCTATCTCTAGTTCTCTTTAAAATATCTGGAAATAAATCTTCTTCTTCATCATCTCTTTTTAAAATTAAATCTTCATCGTAATCTCTATCTCTAATTCTATTTCTAACTCTTTTTGCTCGACCTCTTCTTTCAAATTCACTTGGTTCTCCATGTTTTTTATAATATTCTGATTTTTTTCTACTATCTTTAATTTTTTTATCATTATCAAAACTTTGTCTGATAAATAAATTATCTTGATTAATTAATTGACTTTCTTCAATAGTAATCTCTTCAATTCCTGTTAATCTTTTAAATGCTTCTTTAATACCTTCTTCTTGTTCAAATTTAATTAAAATTCTATTATCATCAATCCATTTTAATTTATATTTAAATAATCTATTTTCTTCAATCTTATTAAATTTTGAATTTGGTTTAATTAATTCATCAAGAATTCTTTTAATTTCACCTGTATTCAAATCATTAACTCCAATTAATAATAAACTATCTTTAACTATATTCATAATCGTAATATATATATCTATTATACACACTATAAAGAAATAACCTCACTAATCCATAAAATATTATTACATCTAATAAAAATTTCTTTATTTAATGAAATTTTTTCATCTTTAATTGAATCAATTTCAATCACATCTTTATCAAGTAATAAATTCATATATAAATCAACACTTTTTAATCTACCTTCATATTCAATATTATTAAATTTTAATTTAATTAAAACTTTTTTATTAATTAAATTATTTAAAAATGGTTTTGGATTAATTGGTTGAAATGACATATTTTTATTTAATAATTTAACTTTTATATTTTTTATATCTTTAATACTTTTATATCCACTATATTACTATATACCCTTTTTATTTAACTTATTTAACTTCTTTTTTAAACTATTTATTTATTTATTCTCTTGTTTTTTTTTTAATTTTTTTTTGTTTTTTTTTTTTTAATTCGCACGTTAAAAGCAAGTTTATTTTATTTTTTTAATTTAATTATATTTAAAAATATAATTAAAATATCCTTCAATTATTAGTTGTTTTATCTTTTTATATATATATATATATATATATAAATATATATATTTTACAAATTTTTTTTTTTAACTAAATTCTATTTTATTTACTAGTTTTGATTTTTTTTTTTTTTTTTT
>JAJLSH010000220.1:349389-363875 GCA_030567475.1 Ambrosiozyma angophorae
GCTCCCAATTAATTCATTGAAATAATTTTTTTTTTTTTATTTTTTTCAATTTTCAATTTTCAATTTCCTTCTAATCTCTCTCTATCTCTCTATTTTAAGTAGATAAATCATCTTTTAATTCATGTCAAATTCACCAAAATTAGATTTATTTACTTCAATAATTTCAAAAACTTTAGGTGAACAATCATCAAAAGTTTTTAAAATTTTATATTCTTATAATAAATTAAATATAATTCAATTAAATAAATTATCAAATTTAAAAAATTTAAATTTATTGAAAAAAATCTTAGTTTCTTTAATTCAATTAAATTGTATTACATATTTTAAAGATGATGATCAAAGTGGATTAAATAATAATTTATTTTATTATTATCCAAATGAAATTGGTTGTTGGAAATTAATTTATTCTGGTGATATTATAAATTTAATTAAAATTGAATTTTTAAATAATAATGATGATGATGATGATGATAATGGTGATGAATTTTCAAATATAATTCAAAGTATTTTATTATTTGGTTCTTTATCAATAGATGATTATATAAAAGGAAATTTATCAACATTATCTTCTGATGATAATAATAACGATAATGATAATATCAATGATAATTCGAAAATTCAATTTAAATTTCAAACTTTAATTAAACAAAATTGGTTAATTCCAATTACTAAATATTCTTATTTAAATCAATTTGATTTATTTAATTCAATTTATAATAAAACTTTATCATCTTTTAATTCAAATGAATCAAATAAATCAATTTCTCAATCAAAAAAAACTATACTAATTAAAGAACAAACAAAAGAAAAATATCTTCAAATAATTAATAATTCAAATACTAAAATTAATAATCAAACAAAATTAACTTTTAATTTTAATAGATTTTTAAAAAAAAAAAGATCATTACATTTAATTGATTTTGTTAATCATAAAATTGGTTTTATAACTTCAAAAATTTTTGAAATTTTTTTAAATAAAATTGAATTAAATTCTTCAAATTGTTTTAAACAATCATTAGATTATCAAGTTGAATTGTATTTAAATAATCTTGGTCAAATAAATAATTATACTTCAAATACAAATACAAATGGTTTAGATTTATTAATTTTAGAAAATTTAATTGAAAAATTAAATTTAGAAGATGAAAAACAATCATTAAATTTATCTTCAACTGATTTATTAAATCATTATTTAAATAATTTAAAAAAATTTAATATTAAAAAAATTGATATTATAAATTCAATAATTGAAGATAATAATAAACCTAATGAAACTAATGAACCACCAAAAAAAAAAATTAAATTAGATAATATTAATGATGATTCAAATATTTCAGATAATCAATTATTAATTGCAATTGAAAATCATTTAAATTTATTATCATTGAATACAAAAGTTCCATTTTTAATTAAAGCTGATAATCAATTTAATAAATATTATATACCTTTTATTAAATTAGAAAAATCATTAATTAATTATAAATTTAAACAATTAATTAAAATATTATTTGGTAATAATACATTAAAATTATTAAATTTTATTGAATTAAAAAATTGTTTAATTGATGAAAAATTAATTTCAAAAAATATTTTAATTAAAGAAAATGAAATTAGATTGATTTTATTAAATTTATTAAAATTTAAAATTATTGATTTACAAGAAATTCCAAAATCAATGGATAGATCATCAATGAGATCTTTTTTCGCTTATAGATTTAAATTAAATGGATTTTTAAATTTAATTAATAATTGTTTAATATTCAATATTAATTCAATCTTTAAAAATTTATTAAAAAATTTTAAAAAATTTGATAATTTAATTTTATTAAATAAAATTAAAAGATTAGATATTAATGGTCATGAAAATTTATTTTTATCAAAAGAAGAATTAATTCAATTAAATAATTTAAATAATTTCGAAAATAATTTAAATGTTAAAGTTTTTAGATTATTAGATATGATTGAACCTTTTGAATTTATGAGATGTGAATAAATTTTCTTTATATATATATATAAAAGTTTTTGTATTTATTTTTCTTTCTGCATTTCAAATTAATATAATATATATATTAAATTGATGATTACCTTTAACTACTTTCCAATGTATAAATATGTATATATATATATTTGTAAATTAAATTATTAAAATGAATATAAATTACATAGAATAAATTATTTTCTCTTTTAAAAGAAAACAAAAATTAATAAATTAAATAATATAATATGAAGAAGAAGAAAAAAAATGAAATGCATATAACAACAAAAAAAAGAAAAAGATTTAACAACTTGACACCTTAAATCATTCAAAAATCAACATTATTCTTAGCTAATGCCATATCACTCATTGCAAATAATAAATCATCTTCATCATCTTCATTATGATGTCCATATCCATCACTAATTGATAATCTTTTTTGAATTTGACTCATATTACGTTTTGGATATTGTGGTGTACTACTTCTTTTAAAATGTGATGTTGTTGGTAACTTCTTATTAATCTTTTCTAGATTTGTGCTACTTGTTAATTTTAATAATCCAGCTAAATTATCATCCTCATCATCATCTTCTTCTTCTCTTTCTTTATCATCATCATCATCATCAATCAACCTTTCATTATCACCATTATCATTATCATCATCATCATCATCATCGGAAACAAAAACTTGTTCATTAAATGATCTTAATTTCAGTAATTCAGGATCAAGTAATCTTTCTCTTGGCGAAGCAGTTGATTTACTAATGCTGTTTCTTGAATTTGGTACAGGTGAATTTCTCATACTATGAGTTGTCGATAAAACAAAATCAGATCTATTTGATCCTGATGAATGTCTCTTTTGCTGTTGATCTTTTTTCAATTGTTCCTGAATCAATTGTATTTGCTGTTCTCCAGTTAAATTTGATAAATCTTCATTTAAATTTGCATTTTCAATTGTTTCTGAAATTGATGGAATATTAACATTTATATGACTTGCTGTTGATGCTGTCGATGATCTTCTTTTTAAATATGTTATAGCTGATTGTGCTGCATTCGGTGAGGTTGAAAATCTATTTGCATGACTGTGTGCTGGTGTCATAATAACACTTGATGGTGCAGATGTTTTAAATAATTGTGTTGATGGTGAGTAATTATAATTTGATGACGATGAAGTTCTTCTACTATTTGATTTCTTTATAGGACTAGGTTCCTTCTGAAAGTGAAGCTGTAATGAATTTGTCCTTGGTGAAGAATTAATTCCACTACTACTTGTAGTAGTTATATCAACATTTTTATTTGATGGTAAATTTGACTTTGATCCACTTGAATCAAAATTTAGAAATTCATTATTCTTTTTAAAACTTTTAAAATTATTCAGACTATCTTCATAAACTGATGCTGTATGTGTTGACATCCTTAAATCCGGTCTTGATTCAAGTAATTTAACAAATGAGTCAATATCATCATCGATGTACATTGATTGAGTCGGATCTGGTGATGAACCTGTAAATGATGTATTTCTATTTCTGAATGCTTGTAAATATTGATTAGAAAAAAGGTGACTATCAATACTATTATTTCGGCTACCGGAGCCCTTAAATCTGGAACCAAATGATGTGGCAACCTTAGATGGTGTGGAACCAACACCACTGGATTCTACCTGTATCAATCTTTCAGCACTTCCTACACTACTTCCAAAATGATAATTAAAGATGTTTGGATTCGTATTTGTTGAACTACTTATAGATGTTGGTAAAGATTCACGATTTTGTCTTAAAGTTGCAGCTAATGAAGCTGTTGAATTGGTTTTATTTAAAGTAACTGGAATTGGTTTAGATCCATGACTAATGGTAACTTGTTGTTGTTGTTGTTGTTGGGGTGGTGGTTGTTGTTGTTGTTGTGGTTGCTGTTGCTGTTGAACGTCCATTTGGTACGATGAAGTGGAACCCACTGAACCAAAAGGAAGTTTTATTGAGGTTCTTCTGGTTCCTATCAAATTATCACTAATTGATTTATTCTTACTAGTTTGACGTTCCATTGGAGAAATGCCACTTAGAGGTTTCCCAGTTGAAGTTGTTAAAATACTAGGATTATTATCATTATTCTCCAAAGATTCCAGGATAAATTGATTCGATAGTAATTCCTCATTATCATTGATTTGAAAATTACAATTTCTTCTATAATATGCACTTATCCTTAAAGCACCAATGGGAGTTAATATTGGATTAAAGGTCTTAGTTATCAAATGACTTTCATCACTATCTTGTTCTACTATTAATTTCTTACTTAAACCAATCCTACCTTTGGAATAGATAGGTTTCGAAGCATCTAATAATTTTGATTTAAGTCTCACTGGAATACTTGTTTTAAACTTCATCTTCTTTAGTCTCTCTTTTAATTGGAAAGTTGGTAATAATCTAGTATACATATCTAGAACCCTCATTGTAACTATTATCTTCTTATAAATGGTGGATAATTCTAAATTGTCAGTATCAAAAGAACGAATATCAAATTCAATTAACCATCTTTCCAACACTATTTCAGTTTTCTTGTTTGTTTTAACTATCGTTTCATCTAACAGAAGCGTTTGGTTTGAACTTAACCCTCTAATATCTAACACTATTTCAATTATAAGAGGTGGCAAGTTGAGAACGTTTTTAGATTTCCATAGTAATAAATCATCTTTAGGCATGATATTATCAGGCAGTTCTAAATTGAACCATTTATTAGTCTTGATCTGCTGTGAATTTGAAGTTGGAGATGAGAGAATGTATTCATTACCTACAGATACTATTCGGGAACTGAGAATGATCTGAGCGGACTTCATGAAGAAGTTCTGTATAATCTGGGTTAGCTTTTCAGTATCTTTTTCTGTCAATAGCCTTGACTGCATGATCAATGAACGATATGAGATGATTTAATTAAGAAATTATGAAAAATCGGTATTAAGCAAATGTGGTGGCGTATTAATCATCAAAGGCGAATCCTGGTTAAAACGGAATACAAGGCAAATTGGAAATCAATCAAAAGAAAACTTAGATATTAAGTTTTTAAAATTAGGTTTGTGGTTTGTATAAACAGTAGCCGAAGCGTATGCAATGGCCAGTAGGAGTGAAGAGTAACGCAATACTAGAAAGAAGAAGATGATACGAAGATGACTCCAAATTTCTTATCAGGAGCGTTTTGATTTAAATCGTATATACACTGCCTCTACACCACACAACTACACACAACCACGAAGGGCCAGCACTCCCAACTTGCTTCCGGGGCTCAGGAACAAACCACGCTGGATCTCCCTCAGGTCGCCGGATTGGATGTATACTCCACTGATGTCTTTGACAGACACTTTCGTTGAGCTGAGAGCAACCGCTTTAGACATACGTCTAGATAGGTTCTTCCAAACGCCTGTCTCTCCAGGGAACAAGAAGGCTTGACGTTGCCACACTTTGTCATCTTGAGAAGGAACCATTCGTTTGTTGATCTCATTCAATAAGAATGGAATGCTGTGAGTTTTGTCTTGTGCAACAGACTCAACAGGTAATGATTTCAACTCATCTTTGATTGCTGGAAGGTAATCTTGTAAGTCCTCAACTAATGAAATTGAAGCTAAAGTTAGGGCAATGACTAAAGAACTTCCATAGTCTTCAATGTTTTGGAATAGTTCTTCGATTGCAGCTTGTTTAGTCTCTTCAACGTCGTAGGCATATAATATCTGTGTAATCAGGACAACAATTCTCTTTGAATCAGGCGAAATCTCCAAGATCTTCTTAAATTCAACCAATGATTCTTCAAACTTATCCTTAAAATATAAAGACAGTCCTGTAACTGCCAAAGATGATAATATACATCTTTGAATAGCTGGGGTTAAATCGTTAACTTCACCTAAAACATCAACACTTAATTTAGAAGCCTCAATTGCCTTGTCGAATTCGTCGTTACCTAAACATAATCTTGATAACTGAGACTTAGCAAGGGCAAAATTAACTAAGGTGGTTTTATCATTTTCAGATGATTCTAATGCAGCTTCTAATAGAGAGCACAATTGAGTAGCTAATTCAATCCCTTTTTCAAAATCACGGATTCTTTCAATCAATAATAAACTAATGGTTAATGCTAATTGATCATTTGGTTTATACTTCAAGTAATTCACCATAGCAAAACTAGCAACATTCAGTTGTTGTCCTATTTCTAAATCATGTTCACCAAAGTTATTTCCAACAACTTTTCTAACGACCGATAAACCATACATTAACATTGCTAAAGGATTAGATCCTTTTGAAATGATATAGGAATGTGTGAACAAATGATCTGCCGTAGCTCGATCACCTGTACCGTCTGCTAATAATGCTTGACCTGCCCAAACAGTTGAAGATGCAGGGGCAATTGATTGCCCTCTCATGAAACATTGTTTTGATAACTCTAAATCCCCATAATTTAAGTATAACACGGCCAAGTTAGTCCAAATATCACCATTCTTTGGAGCCAATGAAGAAGCTTTGATATAGCAATGCTGGGCGATCTTAATATTCTTTGTTAACGAAGCATTACCTAAAGCAACCCAAAATTCAGAATTATTGCTTTCCAATTGAATTGCTTTCTTTATAAGTTTCAAGGAACACTCCCTGAATTCTGAGATATCTAAAATTCTAAAGGCTTCCAAATAGCAAACACCTAAATTGAAAATGACTGATGCTTTTAATGGTTTCGACGATTTATCGGGTATACAGGAAACACCGTTAGTAGCAAATCTCAATAAATAATAACATAGAATCTCTTCAAACTTCTTCTCATTTTCTAATTCAACTATATTATATTTGTGCGATGGATCAATAGTGCATATCTCTTGTAATAAGTCATCATTATAAGTTGCTTTAGGAGACAATTTTAAGATGCTGGCCAATTCTGAGAAGCCAATTTTAGGGAAACAAGAACCAACTTTTAACAAAATATTGATTAGTTCACATAATGATTTCCATAATTTAATAGACGAGGATTGTAATTCTGTAGCTTTCTTACAAATGCTTAACGCAAGTTGAGCAGTGTTCTGCGAACGACCAATAAATCCACCTTCAATTTCCGATTCTAGCTTGGAAATTAAAGTGGTATATAATGTAGTAACAACACACGCCTCATCCGGTCTAGTTTCATATAATAATTTCTTCAAAATTTGAATACTACCTTGATACTCACCCATGGAACTTTGTACGACTGCCAATAAATAAGCTGCCTGCCAGTTGTCGGGATTGATTTCTAATGCATGCGTAAACACTTTCAAGGAGGCTTCTAATCTACCTCTAGCAAAATATGCTTCCCCTAATCCAATCCAAGATTCTATATCTGTGGGACGTCCACGCAATGCATTTTGGAAATACTCGATAGCTTTAACATCATCTTGTCTTTCCAAACAAGAGCATGCCAGCATTCTATATGGCCAGGAACCATCTTTTGAATCTGAAGCTAAAACCCTCTTAGCTTTGTCAGATTCCACTACTCTAGAACAAACAATATCAACCATCTCCCAATCGCCCTTTTCACTAAAATCTGTAACTAATGCCTTTGCTGCAAAAACTTCGCCAGCGTCTAACTCAAGTCCCTTGTAAAAACACTTTAGTGCCTTATCTTTATTTCCAAAATAATCTAAATATAATTTACCAAGAGAAGTATACGCTTTAGCGTTTGTAGAAAGTTGTTTCAACGATAGAATTAAATTGTCAAATGCCGATTTGGTATATTCAACAATCACTTCTTTGTCTTCAATATCTTCTTTTTCTAACTGAATCAAGTATGACTCGGCAATTCTCCATCTATTAGACGATCTACTTTCTAATGAACTTGAATCCGTACCTAAAATTTTGGTGAATGCTGTCTGTAAATCCTTTCTACCTTGATCATATTTTCCCAACTGAATACTACACCAACCTAGTTCTTGTAATGCCTCATAATTATCTGGGTGCTCTTTAACAACCCCTTGAATTAAATTGAATGCTTTCTTAAACTCCATCTTCTCCATCAAAATTAACCCTTTACCTAATTTAGCCTTCAGGTTATTCTTATCAGAAGTCAAGACTGTATCATAGAACTTCAAAGCCTTTGGGAAATTTTTTGGAGCCTCATGATAAGTATAAATGATGGCCAGTGATAATGCTGCACTTCTCTTAGAATTTGCAAAAGACCTTGAAAAGGACTTTGTCTCTTTGGATAGTAAAGAAAACTGGTGAATTGAGTAATCTAATGCAGTTGTATAATCATTAATATGAACAAAGAAATTGATAACTATTCTATTAGCTAGTATTGACTTATTACATTCTCCAATGTGTTGAATCATCAAATCAGAAACTTCTTCTGAGGTTAAACGTTCAAGCTCTTCTTCTTTGGTATCATCAAAATCATCTGGTACATGTAATATAGACTCTTCTTTTTCAACCTCTTGTAACGATTTTCCTTTTTTCTTTTTATTATCATTCTTGAAATCATTCATTTTTTCTCCTTTTTCGACTTTCATATAACTAATAATTCTCTTTAAATCGTATGGAGAGTTGTCGGATAAGATCAATGCATATAAAATACCACCTAATCCAACGGTACCAAAAATTTTGATATAATCTGTAATAGTTCCTAAATCTAAGTCGGATAGCTCAGCTGGATCTATCCAATTCAAATATAAATCCCATGCAAATTGAGAAGTACTTTTGACAAACACCATATCGGAAGCCATTTTGTAAACTTCTTCACAAGCTTCAGCTCTTGCACTGGAGGGTGTAACCTTTAATGCTTCAAATTTATACCTCAAAAACCTTTCCTCAGCCTTTCTTCTTTTAACATCATCGTCTTCTATATTTATTAATCTTTTGTATAAATCAGGAAGTTCAGATGTCTTATAGTATTTCCAAACCAAACTTTCCAAGTCTTGCTTCTTCTTAGCAACTCTATTAGCAGTTTTTGCTTTTGTTAACTCTCTATTCATTTCATCAGTTTCCTTTTTGGATATCTTAGTAATATAATGATCCAACGATGTAGATGGCTTGCCCATCATATCACCAATCAAGTCACCTAACTCGGATAGTCCAGGGATAACGTTTCGTAAATAAGCCAATGAAAAGTCAATGTCATTAGCTCTAAATTTCTTAAAGTACTCTCTTAATAAGTTAACGACAGGAATCATGCTCTCATTTTTCTTTTGGCTTGCTTTGGCAAAATGTAGCAAATCTACAAAAAAAGTTTCATAATCATAATCCTGTTTGGTGATAGAAAGTAAACCTTTCCAGCATAAAATATCTTCAGGGTTGATCTTAATTGCTTTACGGAAACACTCTATAGCTTCTTTACGGTAGCCTTGGTCCGCAAGAGCTTTTCCTTTATACATTTGAGCAAAGTAACTATTCGGTTCAAAGTCCTCTAGGATCTTGTCACAAAGATAAATCACATTGTCCAGGTGTGCAAGTTTAAGTTCATTTCTGGCTTCTTTAAGAAGAGACTTCTCCGATATCATTGGGGTTGAAGGCAGAGTTATAGAGAGTGATCCCTGCTCAATACAGTGGTTAAAGTAGGCCTTGATAAATTCCCTTGATGGTAGAGGTCGACAAGCGGTGCACGGGGGCAGTCGCATCAAAATATTTTTGTTTTACTAGTAGGTTTGACATACATGGAGGTTACAAGTGATTGATTTAATGGATTTTCAATGGAATCATCAGGAAAGAGATCTCATGACGAGTTGAATGGGTCATCGGAACAATTCATCACTTCAAAAACCCCAAAAGTAAAAGCTCAGACTTCAGTTTCTGATCAAGTTCATGCACCAATTCCACTCACTCCAAACTCTCCATCAGATATTTCATCCAATACTTCTGCAGCTTCTTCTAGATCAAGTTCTCCATTTAGGGTGAAAAGATATTGTTGCAATTATGAAGGGTGTGGAAAGGCATATGCCCGCCCCTCATCCTTAACAGAGCATCTGAGAAGTCATACAAACACTAGACCATTCAAATGCTCAAAAGAAGGTTGTAATGAGGACTTTACGAGAAAAGATCATCTTAAAAGACATCAACTTAAGCATATATCAACTGAAGATAAACCTTATCACTGCTCTATATGTGCTAAAGGTGTTAATTCTCCGCAGCATCTTAAAAGACACGAAAAAACTCATTATAAATCGTTCGAATGTAATTATGAAAATTGCAAAGAGTCATTCTTCAAACATCAATCTTTAAAAGCTCACATTAACTCAGTTCATAATAAAGATAGACTAAAATGCTCCCATTGTGGGAAAAACTTTTCAAGGCCAGGTAAATTGGCTGATCATATTGATAAACGTCATGATCAAGATAGATCTAAATTAGTTTGTGATTTTCAAGGTTGTTTTCAAGGTTTCCAAAATTGGTCTGCTTTACAGTTACATATAAAAACAGATCATCCTAAACTATCATGTAAGATATGTGGCAAAAAGTGTGTAGGTCCTACTGGTTTAACGAATCATATGAAAATTCATGACGAATCAACTGCAGTTAAAATCTGGAAATGTTTCCATTGTGTAGAAAAATATTTAAAGAAAGAAGATTTAATAAAGCATTATGAATGTTTTCATCCAACAATCGAAAATCCTGAAACTTATATTTTAAACGATACCCAGATTGTTATCGATGATTATATCCAAAACGGATGTCTAGACTTGATTGGGGCAGTTGATACCGAAAATGCCTCCGACAACAAGATCGATGGTAATGATAGTGAAAATGATGAGGATGATGATATTGAATTTCAAGTTACCAAGAGATTGCGTACATCCTTTAGAAAAGATTTTGCAGAAGGAAAAATTAAATCATCCTTGGATCTTATCATTAATAATATTGAACAAGAAAGGATTAAATGTATTTATACAAATTGTCGTAGAACTTTCCGTAGACAATATGATTTGGATAGACATATAGCATGGCATGAAAGACAAGATGTTGAAATTGATAAAAGATTGAAAGATCTTTATGGTGAAGATGTGTTTAACGATCAGATTAATGGAGATTAAATTAATTTTTTTTGGATTGTTTTGTATTATATTTTTGGACTCTGTATTATTTTGGTAAATTTATATATAACGTGTACTTTGATTTTTGAAATATTATGTAAGGGTAAAAAGATTGTTCATCTTGAAGGTTTGCCCGCGCATCAAAACTTAATAACATAAAACACAATTGAAGGTAGTAAGTATATCTAAGCACTATATTACTTTCTATTTCATACACCAGAACTCTGTTAGGATAGTCCTAACATGTCAGCCTCAGATTTACTTTCAACCGATAGCTCGGATCAACAAGTCCTTTCTTCGGCAGAAAGGCTGGAGAAACTCAAAAAATTAAGAAACCTCAAAAACGAAACTAAGCTTGAGAATAAGAAAGATTTACATAAAGATTACGAAAGAAAGAAAAAGAACGATGAGAAATTATCAGAAAACTTGATTGAAAAGAATGCGAAAGAAGAAAGAAAACTTAATCAGTTAGAGATGGAATCAAAGGGTGTTAATTATGAAAGATTAAAAAATATGAATTATTCTATTGAAGATGATGAAAAATGGAATGAAAAGATCAATTCAAAACGTAAAGAAGATGATCATAGAGAATTTCAAAACTATGATCAACTTGCTGAACAGACGTATTTGAAGAAACTTTCAAAAATGGACAAACTTTCTGATGATGATTATCAAAGACAAAAGGAAATTTATAATCTTTTGAAATCAAAAAACGAACTTTCAGAAGCTGAAATTATTGCCAAATTAACTGATAAGACAATGTTGGCAAAGTTGGTTAATGAATTAAAAGAACAAGAAGAAAGATCTTATAAGAAAAGAAAGAAAGCCAATCCTGATGATATAGGTATCGGTTATATTAACGATAAGAACAAACAGTTCAACGACAAACTAAATAGACACTACAACAAATATCTAACTGACTTGCATGATAATATCAAGCGTGGTGGGAGTACTTGAGCTCTCATGAACATTGGACAAGACTTTGTACCAATGTCTTCAAAGATCATTTAAGGTTTAAAATTGAATTTGGATTCTCTTTCCTTTTGGATAGCCTAAAAACGGTCTATAATATAATTACATAAACAATACTTAGTGTTTGATATAGCTTTAATTGTTGGTTTTACAATGGTCTTTCTGTTTTAAAGTCTGGTACATATTCATATACGTTGGGTAAGAGGTGTGCACAATAAATAGGGGGGGAGAGGTCATTCAATGTGGCTAATAATTTAAAGTATAGGTTGATATTTAAGAAATACCTGAACTCTAAACCCAGCTCAAGTTAGAAATTGAAGACGTCATGCGCCCTTACATATATATATGATCACTGGTTAGAGCATCACGGTGATTTTTAAACGACAATTTAAAAGATTTTTCCTTGAGACGTAGTTTCAAATAATAATGATTGTCTCCATTAATGGTAAACTGTATAGAATAATCTTTGGTGGATCTCAACGAGCATCGCTAGGGGTATATTATTATAGCTTCCCGTGGTCCCAAACGCGTTTAAAAAGGGAGGTATTGATAGTAGTACTCTTAGAAAAAATTTTAAAAAAAAAAGGTATTTGTATCACGAGGTATTATATTGAATAGCTGTTCATAAAAGTAAAGGGCGGCATATTTAATGCTGGTATTGTTCAAGAGGGGGGAGGTAAAGATTATATAATAGAATTTCATCTACATACATAAGAACTTTTTAAAATTCTAGTTAAGGGCAGGATCAAAATGGAATTGCACTCAATATATAATTCAACTACATAGTCCGACTAAGTAATAAGTATCCATATATCTGGAAACCTAATAAAGGATAATACTTGTCCATGTAGAATGTTTCAAAATTGAAGCAGTCAATGCTTGTGTGCACGACTTGGCGACTAGTCCAACCACTGTAAAGGCGGTATTGTCAAACATTAATCCTTTACCTTCAGTTTACAGAGACGGCCACTTGGCATGAGGTATTTTATTTAGGAATTTGGGCTTGAGAGTGATGTGGAAACGGCATTTTTTTCGATGTCATCGCTGCAATGATGAAATCGCATCAAATATCGCATATCCCATAAATTATTACCTACTTTTTGATCTTGATTGAGTTTCTTAAAAATAAAACCAAAAAAAAAAAAGAAAAAAGTGTTATATTAATGGTTCAACCAAACCATGTCATATGATGTCACCTTCCAAAAGTGCAAATAAGATGAATTAGTCTGCCGAATCTGGGGCGAGTTATAACCCCAGACCTCGAGACTTTGAGACTCTGAATCTGCTGCTATATTGTCGCCACGTATGCAAATAAACCATTTTTAGCATATATTTACCAAAATTCGTGGTATTTTTACCCTGGGAGAGGCCAGGAAGGCCAAAAAGGGATTGCAAAGTAAAACAGAAGCAAGTGCAGGACACTCAACACAACACCATTTGCGGTAACTACTTGTTTCTGCTTCGCTTTTTCAATTTCTTCTCTTAGTAAAAAATCAATCAATCATATCAATGAGGCAGCCCCGATCAGGCACCGTGTGCACGTCCCAATTAGGACAGATCGCAAGATCATTGTGCCACCATCCAAATGGTTCTTTGCTGCTTTTTAACTTTATTTTGTTTATAACTTGCTATCGCCGGGATTTATGCAAATCGCAATATGTTTCAAACTAAACTGTCGTCGTATACGTATACATATCTTAGGACCTTCATATGAGGTTTAGATGCCTTCATCCGAAACCGCTATTAAATTTGTGCGATGATCGGCATGACTCTTTAACGTAAACTGAAGAAAAAAAAGAAGAAAATAGCAAAAAAAATTACAAACAGGAATAATTAAATAAGTCAATTAAAGAGGAGTTAAAAGAACTGAAACAGAGTACAAATATCTAAAGCAATGAATATATAAATAGCAAAAGTAATGCAAAAATGAAAAAAGTTAGTCAATCACTATGCCATGTTGATAGAGTATCTTTTATATACTTCTTTTTTCTTTTTTTTTTTTTTCTTTTTCTTTTTTTGTTGCCTTGAAATTAAAATAATAAGATGTTAATGCAAAAGTGATTATGGTTGAAGGGTATTTGATAAGGACAATTGTGTGTGTGTAGATCTATTGGATAATACCCTTGTCAATGATGGCGATCGATTCTTTGATTTGTCTTTCATAGTCTCTTTTTGTGAACGCTTTATCGTAGCAGCTAACTTCATAATCAGCTGCTTTACCGATTGTTAAATTTCTAGAGCAACCTGGAAAATGTTGAGCAATAGCATTATCAAGATTTATAACAAAAGATCTTCTTTGTTCAGGGGTAATCCCTCTGTTATCGTTTAATCTAACTCTTAAATCAATTTGCTCAACTCTCATTGTATAGTGTTAATTTGAGAGAAATAGGTTAGATTCCTAGATACCAAAAGGAAAGGGTTTATAGTAATATATGTAGTAGTTATATAATTGACTATTCTTGAAAAATAGAGAAGAGTTGATTACAGCAAAATTTCGGAACAGCTGGAATATTTATACATCAA
>JAJLSH010000220.1:363917-384602 GCA_030567475.1 Ambrosiozyma angophorae
GCAATCACAACGATCTGGAGACCCTCCGATGTTCCCATAATAGGCGTTTATCGACGTTCTAACCATGGCAGTGGCAGATAAATATATTTAATTGCAGTCACTTGCAGTCATCCCGACCACCACCACGAAATCCGGTCCAAGGCGGACTTGCAGCTCACATTGACTCCAGCTACACATTCAACACCGCCGTGCACCTTCCGGCTAGAGGATTGCGATGCCCAGTCCGAGCGATGCCCATCGCCCATCGCCCATCGTCAATTGTGCCTGGCTCACTTCATGGACGGGACTGGAACAGATCTTCAGTGCACTCTTCCTTACAATTCTCTTAAATGGCTCTTTCTGTCCGTTAAATAAGTGTAAGTTGTTTCAGAATAAACATTTATATATTCCCGCAATTTAGTTGGAGGGCAAAACATAATCTACAAAACATTCATTATTCTGGAAATGAATGCTATGAAAAACTACTATAGATGTTTAAGAAACAACAAAATAAGTTAGTTGCCTTCATTGTTTTGAGTGTATGAAAAATTATCACCACAGTTACATAAGTAGTGCCTGAATGCTGTTTTTAAACTCCCATAACTGTGAAAACTCGAAAAAATTTAAGGAATTTTCTTATTAAGGGGACCGTACTCCAACGTTCATTGCCCTTTAAACTGCCATGCAGTATTGCTTAAACTCAAGAAGTTGCATATATCTACAGATTAAAGCACATCTCTACTACTCAATGAATAATTTATCGACAATACCAAAGATTCAGGCTAACTATATGTTTCAAGAACTTTTGAATGAATAGGATACTTACTTACTATGTTTAGTTCAAAGAATCTTTAAAGTAGCGCTTAAAGCCAAGCTACATAGGTTCATTTTATCAAGTGCAGTTTTTTTTTCAAGTTTTTTTTTTTTTTTCTCAAATCCGTTCAGATGCATTGTTGCATTACCTCTATTAAAGTTTTAAGGCAAGCCTAGATTTAACAGTAGCCTTTTTATCTAACTAGGTAAAAACGAAGAGTAAATCTAAGGCGACATACTAGCAAATATTTGCAAGTGACGGAAAGGCTCATGAGTATACATTCCTTTGAATTTAGTAAACTTTGACAATTGGCTTATTATGGGAATTTCAAATACTAACTGGCATTTTCCATGGAACCAATCGTATATGGTAACTACTACTATTAATGGCCAAAAAAACAATCTTCTTCAGGTTTATGAAGTTCATTTACCACTTTGTTCTTTGAAAGTATTAATATTTTTTTTTTAGAAATGATAGACAAATCGAAAGATATGCGTCTTGTAACAAACCAGTAATAAACCCTTTCAAACCACCATATATAAAAATTTAATAGATAACAAAAAAAAAAACATTCTGTTGTATGTAATCACGTTTCGTTTAATAAGTGTTCAAGAAAATTACTTATTAGATTGAAATCCTTCAAGTTTAGTCATCCCATAAATCAAGCTGAATAAATATTTTGCACAGATTTAATTTATTCAAGATATTTACTTATTCTAAAGGTTTATGATTAGAAAACAAGCTTTAGTGCGTTGTAAACGAAATTAAGAATCATCTCACATCAATCCATGTACATTTAAGCGCCTCAATTACAGCATTACATTGAGAACTATTACTCAGGTAATCAAAGAAGGGAATCCTGAGAACATTCAGCCACAGTAGCATCATCATCTATGGTGGTGGTCAAGGCAATACCAAGGGGGGAAAAAAAATGCCGGAGATGTCATCGCTTTGTCAAAGCATACTGAATTATTAAAAAAAAAAAAAAAATCTGGTAATTGCTGTGATAAAGGTGACTAAATGCTGAAAGAAATCCTTATTGGTTCTAGCAACGAAACCGTCAAGATCTGGTCCTAATGCTTCTTGATCAGGCAGAGGCGAGGGAAGTGCCGAAGTTGAACGGGAACTTGTCCTCACGAAATCGACGCGTCGCGAAACCATCCTTACCCGGCCTCATGGAGATGTCAAAATTCAGGCAAAATGTTAGGACAACTGAGAAGTTATCAACAAACAGTGTGCCTTTACCAGACAATAATTGTTCCTACTGCTCCCCATTGAACTTGTTTGGGGTGAATAGTTAGACACTGCATTATATCAAGTTATAGGATTACTTTTATCTTTTTTTAATATTCTGTTCAGATCTACTTTTTAATTTCTAAACAATTGAGTAAATTATTCCAATAGAATATTTCAACAGCCTTGACAAAGATTATATTATCATTATTATCATGTCTGATGAAGAAAACGTTGTTGTTAAGAAGCAGGAAGAACAATTTAATTCTTTAGTAGATGATGCTGCTGAACAAAGTGAAGATGAAGAACTAGACAAGCTAGTCGATTCATCTGAAGAAGATGATGACGATGATGATGAAGAGGCAATTAGAGCAGTCACTGAAGGATTTATAGTTGATGACGAAGAAGAACAATCTGAGAGGAAAAGTAGAAAACATAAGAAAAGACATAGACAGCCAATAGAAGAAGATGAGCTTGACGAAGATGATCTGGCCCTATTGAGAGAAAACGGTGGATTAGTTGGTGAAGCACCAGAAACTTCTCAATTCAAACGTTTGAAAAGAGGTGGGAATGACTATGATAGTACTTCAACACATCAACCGAAAGGTTTAGATTCCATGTTTTCAGATGAAGAAGGCCAAGACGAAGAAGATATTGAAGCAAATGACGAAGATGAAGATGATCTAATGGAAGCATCAAAGTTAATACAACAAAGACAACAACAACAATCACATCCAGATCTAGGTGGAGAATTTGATGACTTTATTGAAGATGATGAATTCTCAGATGACGACGAAGATAAAGATGAAAAGTTAGCTAGACTTAGATCAAATAGAGCCAAACAAATACAATTCGCTCAAACTTCTCAACTAGATCAAGATAAATTAGATGAATTATATGAGATTTTTGGGGATGGGGAAGAATATGCTTGGGCATTGGAAGCCGAAGCTGATGACGACGAAGATCAAGAAGAAACTGAAATTGATGAATATGGTCAACTAATTCGTAAACCTAAGAAAGAAGCAGGTGGTTTAAATGAACTTTTTGAATATGAAGAATTAAAAGAACATTTGCTGACAGATAAGGATCAGGTTATAAGAGATACAGATATTCCAGAACGTTATCAAACCTTGCGTGCAAACATTAAAGATTACGATTTGGATGATAATGTATTTGAGGAAAAGCAAAAATGGATTTCAGAAACTTTGTATTCCGAAAAGAAGAAATTGTATCAAGAAGGAGATTTAAATAAAACTGCTTTCCTTCAAGCTGTTGCAGATATGGTTAATTTTATTTCAAGAGAAAATCTGGAAGTTCCAACCATTTGGAATTGCAGAAAAGATTATACACTATACACATACCGTGAGAATGATCAATTGAAAGTTCAAAAATTATTAAATGAGAATGATTTATGGAGAATCGTTCAGCTTGATATTGATTTTCATGCCCTTTATGAAAAGAGGCTTTCAATTCAGAAAATGTACGAAGCGTTACCTTCTGATACTCTAGATTTAATTTATGGTGACTTTATTAAAACTGCTAAAACAATTTCTGAACTTCAAGATCTTCAAGATTATCTTGGATTTACATATAGTGAAGAATTAAGAACTACTTTAAAAGCAAAACATAAAACACATTCAAAGTATTCTCAATTTGAAAAAATTAAAAAACATGAAATCTATCACGTTGTTAAAAATATAGGTATTGATTCAGAAAAGTTTGGTGAAAATGTAGCCCAAGGAAGTAGAATTTTTACTCCAGAGGATTATATGATCTCCCCTCAAGAATTGCTCAAAGAGTATATCAAACCAGGTACATTCTTTGATACTGAATCAAAAGCTTTAAGTGCTGTTAAACGTATATATGCTGAACAACTATCAGTCAATCCAAAAATTAGGGGTCATGTTAGATCAACTTTCGAGAAATATGCAAATATTGATATTGAATTAACAACTAAGGGTAAAACGAAGATCACTGATTCTTCCCCCTTTGCTGACTTTAAATATGCGGTTAATAGAACTATTCTTTCATTTTCATATTCACCTGATTTATTCTTAAGAATGCTAGAAGCTGAACAACTAGGTTATGTTAATATTAAAGTTGGTTTAAAAGATGCCTACAAGAATTTCGCTGATCATCTATTTACTTTTATGTCTTCCGATGGAACTTCAGATATTAGTATTGCATGGAATACCTTAAGAAGACAGTGTATGGATCTTGCATTATCCAAGATTGTTCCAAGAATTGCTTTAGATGTCAAGGAGCATGTTAGAACTACAAGTGAAAGACAATTGTTTTTTGAAGTCAGAGATAAATTTATGGATAAAGTTGACCAAGCACCTTACCACCCAGTGTTAACATCTAAGGGTACTATTCCTAAAGTGCTGGCAGTCTCCAATGGGGATGGTAAAAAGGATTCTGCTGTTATTGCTATCGCTATGGATTATGATGGAGCTATTGCTGAACATATAAAATTCGAAGAAAATTTCAAAGAACCAGATTTTGAAAGAAAGTTTGTTGCTTTATGTAACAGATTCCAACCTGAAGTTATTGCATTATCTGGCTATAATGTTAATCTATCATACTTATTCAAAAGGATTCAAGATATAGTCAAGACTAATAAACTGGTTGTTAATGTTGATGTTGAAGATGATTATGATCCAAATGTTGAACCAATTGAAGTTAGTGTTCTTTATGTTCCTAATGAAACTGCAAGGTTATTTGAACATTCTACAAAGGCTGAACAAGAATTTAGTGATAAACCCGTTGTTGCTAAATTTTGTATTGGTATTGCTAGATACGTTCAATCCCCATTACTTGAGTATATGCACACTGATGACGCTATAACATCTATTGCAATTCATAAATATCAAAATCTGTTACCAGAAGAAAAATTAAGATTTGCAATTGAGTCAATTTTTGTTGATGTTACTTGTTTAGTTGGTGTCAAGATAAACGATACCGTTAGATCTCAATATTTAACAGTTGCTTTAAAATACGTTGCAGGGTTGGGACCAAGAAAAGCTGCTAATTTACTAAGAGGTATCGAAAGCAAAGGTGGTGCTTTGATTAGAAGAGACGATCTAATTTTGAATGGATTAACAAGCAAGAATATTTTTATGAATTGCGCTCCTTTCTTTGAATTACCAATTCCTGATAGATATGATAAAGACGTTGAATTATTAGATGCAACTAGAATTCATCCTGAAGATTATGAACTAGCAAGAAAGATGGCCGCAGACGCCTTAGATATTGCAGAAGAAGAGAAACAAGAAATAGAACAAGAAGAAGGTGGACTAATTGGTAAATTGATTGATGAAGGTACCAATAAATTGGATGATTTATTATTGGAAGGATACGCAGATCAATTAGAAGAACATGGTCATAGAAAGAGATCTACTTTAGAAATGATCAAAGAAGAGTTGCAAACAAATTATGAAGAATTAAGAAAAGAATTCCATATCATGACGGTTGATGAAGTTTTCCATTTATTAACAAATGAAACTAAAGAATCATTCCAAAATGGATCCCTGATTACTGCTATCGTTCAAAGAATCGACAATAGATTTATTGTTGCTCAATCGCAATCTGGTATTTCATGTAATATATCAAGACAAAACATTTTACCTTTCAATGATAATAACAACCTAATGGCTAAATATCAAATTGGTCAAGCAGTTCAGGCAGTTATTAAATCTATAGATTATGCTACTTTCAGAGCAGAATTATCATTGCTAAACGATGATCTAAAGAACGCAGTTTCCGGTAAAAAGGTTGAAAAGTATCAAGGTTTATGGGATTTTGAAGCTGAAAAAACTGATCTTGAAAGGGAACAAAAAATAATTCAACAATCGGATAAGAGTACTAAAAGATTCTTAAAGCATCCATATTTCCATAATTTCAATTCAAAAGAAGCTGAAGATTACTTGGCATCTAAACCAAATGGTGAATTTGTTATTAGGCCGTCATCAAAGGGCCCAGATCATTTGACTATTACCTGGAAGATTGATAATCAGTTATTTCAGCATATTGACGTTATTGAATACGATAAACCAAACGAATATTCTTTAGGTAGAACTCTTCAAGTTGGGTCTTTCAAATATCATGATTTAGATGAATTGATTGTGTCGCATATCAATAGTTTATTTGTAAAAGTTGAAGCTATGAAAAATAGTGAGAAATTTAGAAATGAACCTGTGAATGCTGCTAAGGATTGGTTAGTGAAATATTCCAAAGCCAACAATAATAGATCTACCTACTGTTTTTGCTATAATCATAAAGCCCCAGGTTGGTTTTACTTATTGTTTACGTTAGGTCAAGAGAAAACATATACTTGGCATATTAAGGTTCTTCCAACTGGTTATGAATTGAACAAAGGAACCTACCCAGACATGATTCATTTGTGTAATGGTTTCAAGAAACTATTAAGAAACCAACTGAACAAGAAAAATGGCTACAGTGCTACTTATAGTAGATACTAGTTTTTTCATTTGTATATTTTTTAAATTATTGCTGTACTTTTTTTTCCCTTCATATGTGCTTTTAGTATAAATTAATTACGTTTTTTTTATCTCCCTATTGTATTATGTGTACTTAACCTCAGAAGACTATGTTATTGGTAAATGGGTGTAGATCTCGTATTTTTGAGGTTATGTCATTGCGTTCCTTAAAGCGCGTGTCCCCAACACAAGACAAAAATGTTCACCTGAAATGTCTAGTATTTCTCTACTCCAATCTCACAATGACTTCGATACAGCAAATAGCAGTCTTGGTGACCTTGATAACGGTGATTATAAATAGTTACATATACACTTATCCAAGTTCCGCTCCAGAAGTGTGCAACTGGAAGCATCAATATAAGGACTATTCCACCCTATCACCAATTGCAGAAAGGCTATTGAAAATACCCTACATTGGAGATATCTTCGATCAACATTTCATTCCTGAAGTTGATTCACTGAAGCCTGAAGTCCCAGATTTACGGTTAATGGCAGTCGGCGATCCACAAATTAATGGAAACTGGCCTTCAACTAAACTAATCAAACGTTTAGACAACTTCGGTAATGACTTTTACTTAGGGCACATTTATAAAATGATGAGAAACAGACTAAATCCAACCCATGTTTCAGTAATGGGTGATTTGTTTTCTTCTCAATGGATTCTTGATTCTGAATTTTACAATAGAACCAGAAGATTTTCCGAAAGGTTGTTTCCAAGACCATACGAGCATATTCGTACCAATTTGGAATACATCGACAAGCACGAAGATGTTAATTGGTCAGAATGGCATGATTTCTTCGTTGAAGCTGTTAATAATGGTACATTTTTGAATCCTGATTATTATCGTTATGAAAATGTTCATGATTGGACAACTGCAAATATCACTGATGAGCCTTTGTTCATAAATATTTCAGGTAACCATGATATTGGTAATGGTGATACTACATTCCAGCATATGGCCAGATATGCAACTTTGTTTGGAAAAGATAATTTTTGGATTGAATATGACAACGATACAGATCATCCATGGAGAATTATCGTGTTGAATAGTTTACACTTAGATGGGCCATTATTACAACCCGAGATGTTAGAATATGATTGGCAGTTCATTCAAACTTTAGAAAATTATTCGTATAACGGATCAAGTATCCTATTAACTCATGTCCCAATGTATAAAGAAGAAGGTATATGTGTCGATGGTCCATTAGTTGAGTATTTTGATAAAGATAACATTAGACCAGGGGGTGAGTTCAGAATTGGATTGATTAAAGAAGAGAACCATTTACAGTATGAAACTTCACAACGAGTTTTGAATGCTATCTTCAAGCATAGTAAATCCGGTGCTATTTTAACTGGGCATGATCACGAAGGGTGTGAAAGCTACTACAATTTGGACTTGGAGACTGGTATTTGGAGTGCATCTAAGCAAGTTGAGTCCAAAAAATACATCAAGGAAATAGTTGTTAGATCCATCATGGGCGATTATGGAGGAAACGTTGGTGTTTTTGAAGGACACTTCAACCAGGATACCCAAATGTGGGAGTATGACTACTCTGTGTGTCCGTTTGCAGTGCAACACTTTTGGTGGGCAGCCCAAGTGAGTTTGATTATAACAGTGATTCTTGACTCGTGCGTATTCTTGTTTAGCAACCTTGTGTAGATAAGTAAAAACAACAGTAGCGACACCATTTCTCTGCTTGGGCAAGACTCGTTCGCACAAAACAACGTCAACAACGGGCTCTCTCATCTTCAACACCAAGCTAATTCCAAACCACCAGCCAGCTTTCTACACACCACTATGTTCAAGCGCAAGAAAGAACCTCCCATGGCCAAACTGCTCGAGGTTTACAATGAGGTCGCCAACAGCTCCCTTTCAAACCTCTCCCTGGAGCAGAACAACAGAGCGCCTGAAGCTTTAGCGGGTTGGAAGAGCCTTCATTTGTTGGCTAACTATAAAATTGGTCAGATCAACGAGCTGGTCGATGGCCAGACACTTACTGAAGAAGAGTCCTACTTACTAGATGAAATCAGTATTCTACAAGCACAGGCTGATGACCATCTACATAGACTTGAAAAAACACTACAAACCGAATCCAAGCCCCGAAACCTAGGTGCCCTTAAATCAAACAATTCGTCTGGTTCTTCTCCGAATATACCAACTATGAGAACTTCGACTCCAACGACTATGAATACTACTAGAACAGTAGGAAAACCTCTTCTGAAAACTCTTCGTAGTGCCGTGAATACTGGTAATATTAACACTAATGGTGTTTCTGGTACTTCAAATGCTGCTAAACAAGCTGCCAATTTAATCTGGCAACCTTCTAATAGAGTATTATCATCAGGCCATAGTGCTTCATCAACATCTCGTCCAGGTTCTTCAGATGATTTATTCAAAGATTTTGATCAAAATTTAGATTCGGAAAGACGTCAACAAGAAACACTAAGAACTTTAAATCAATTACAGCAAACTGGTAATTCCTCTCAAACAGCTAGAGGGAGTAACAATAAGAATTCCAGCTATGTTGACGATTTAATTGCCATATCTCCAAAATTGTCCAAGTTAGACTTGAATAATCAAAGTCCAGCATCTGCATCACCACCTAAACGGCATATCATGACCTCAGCTGAAAGAGCTCAAGCTGCTTTGAAAATCTCTGCAAATGTTAAACTGAGATCCAACCCTCCTGCTGGTAACCGACCTTATGCTAGTAGATCGCCGACAAGGCGTGTTCATAGTCAACATTCAAAACCACCCACAAAGAATATTCATCAACCACAGCAAAAGGTTAATCATGCTCCCAAGGCTAAGACAACGAATGTAAAGAAGTCACATCCTCCGCAGCGTTCGTTGCCTAAAATATCTGTCCAATCTTCTGCTACCCCTCCAACATCAAGAAAAGTTTCTCCGATGCTTAAGGCTAATGTTTCTGGTTCCTCTTCATCGCTTGAATCACCGCCATCTTCTTCTTCAAAAGGTCATGTTGATGAAGGTAAAGATACAGAAACATTGTCAAGTGATACTGAAGAACCATCTCTTAAAGATGATGAAGATAAATTCATAGCTTCTTTGAAAGGTGTTGATCCAAATGCCGCAAAACAAATTCTAAATGAAATAGTCGTCCATGGAGATCAGGTCTATTGGGACGATATTGCAGGTCTTGATACAGCTAAAAATTCATTAAAGGAAGCCGTTGTGTATCCATTTTTACGTCCTGATTTATTCAGCGGATTAAGAGAACCTGCTAGAGGAATGCTATTGTTTGGTCCACCAGGTACAGGTAAGACGATGCTTGCAAGAGCTGTTGCTACAGAATCTAAATCAACATTCTTTTCTATTTCTGCATCTTCGTTAACTTCAAAGTACCTAGGTGAATCCGAAAAATTAGTTCGTGCCTTGTTTCAAATTGCCAAAAGAATGGCACCTGCAATCATTTTTGTTGATGAAATTGACTCCTTATTAGGAAGCAGAAACAATGATAATGAGAATGAATCTTCTCGTCGTATAAAGAATGAATTTTTAGTTCAATGGTCAGATTTAACCAAAGCCGCTGCAGGTAGAGATCACGGGGATGATTTAAACAGAGTCTTGGTTTTAGCAGCAACAAATTTACCTTGGGCAATTGATGAAGCGGCAAGAAGACGTTTTGTTAGAAGACAATATATTCCATTACCCGAAGCTGAAACTAGATTAGCTCAGTTTACAAAATTATTGTCCTATCAAAAACACACTTTAACACCAGATGATTTCAAAGAATTGGTTGAATTAACTGACGAATTTTCAGGATCTGATATTACTGCATTAGCAAAAGATGCTGCAATGGGCCCATTGCGAGAATTAGGTGATAAATTGTTATTGAGCAGTAAGAGTGAAATTAGACCTCTAAGTTTAAAAGATTTTGTTAGTTCACTGAAATATATTAGGCCAAGTGTGTCAAAAGAAGGGTTACAAGAATTTGAAAATTGGGCTAAACTATATGGTTCTTCAGGTGCTTAAGTATTCTTATTACTATACTATGGTTTATTTTCATGATATCAGCTTTTCTAAATGTTTGATACTGCTATTATTATTATTACTTTCAATGACATACCACTACATTTTATTAAATTTCTGTTTGGTTTTGATTTGGGTTCCCTGATAATTTTGCAGATGTTTTCTTTTTCTTTCGTACTTGAATCTTGCTGTGTTTCTTATATCTTTCTACGTCCATATGATGAATGCTGGGTATAGTTTTTTATTCAGTAATTTCTAGATTAGTGCTGATGCTTTGTCATTACTTCAATGCTGGTTGCCTTATACATCATCCATTTCGTTATATTAATTTCTCTATTTTTCTAGTTTTTGTTTCTTTTTAACTTAGCACATTGCATTTTGTTGTTTGGTTCGTTTTTGTTGTATTGTGTTGTTAGGCTAGATATATATCGTTTATTTATATACCCTATACTTTATTAATATCATTTTATTGGTATATATTTATGAAAAATACAAAGACTTTGTAATAAGCTCCATAGAAAGAAAAAAAGAAAGATATTTCATAATGTTCTTTCTTTAATTTTTTTTTTCAAGATTATTTCAAAGATCTCCATTTAAATAAGTTCAGTAACATATATAATTTTTTTTTTTTTTGATACAAAACTAACATTAGGTTTATATCATTTACATTAATATAAAGAAGCGAACATACAAAATTAATGAATGTCTTTAGCAAGCATACATAAGAATTATATACAAGTGGGTAAAAGCAAAGGAACAAATAACTAAAATTTCTTTAACGTTTAACCCAAGTTGGACTCTTTCTAGCCTTTAATTTACCTGGTTTCTTTCTTTCGACAACTCTACTATCTCTTGTCAAACAACCAGCATCAAAGAGTCTTTTCTTTAGCAATGGATTATGAATGAGTAAAGCTCTACCAATAGCTAATTTTAATGCATCAACTTGACCAGTTATACCACCACCTTTAACAATACCAAAAACATTATACTTATTTTCACCTTCGACGGCTTGCAAGGGTAATAATAAACGTTGTCTATCAAATAGCCTTCTGAATGTAGTGGTTATTGGTTGATTATTAACTAAAAATTCACCTGTACCTTCAACTAAAAAGACTTTAGCTCTTGAGGATTTTCTACCACCAGTTGCAATGGCTCTGCCATCTAAATCTATTTTTTTTATAGCTTTGATAGCATGTTCCCTGTTAGCATTTTTTTTATATTTGTTTAAAGTTGCTTCAATTTCATCATCAATTAATTCTTTATCAATAGCATCTAATCTTCTAACGATTGTAAGCCATTTACCATACTGAATTGATGATAAACTATTACCTCCAGCAATTTGACTATATTGTTCCATAGTTAACCAATTATGAGAGATTTTACTTTTGTCAAATGGTAAATCCGCAACTCTGTTAAGTAGGGCTTGCAATTTATCCATAATTTCTTCATGTTTAGCATTTTTAAAATAATGAGTTCTAGAAACAGGAACTAATCTTGTTCTTTCAAGTTCAGGTATTCTGCTCACATAAGCTGGGTCTCTATGATATTCAGAAAAGGCATTGAATTTACGTGGTTGCGCTTGTTCTTTGTTATAACGATTATTATATCCGCCTTGCTTATTATTTTGTCCATCTCTGTTGTTGAAACGTTTATAACCGCCGTTGTTGTTGTTGTTAGAGGGTTGAGCAATGGTTGAGTTAAATCTCGCCAGAGTACTCTTGGTGAATACTCTAAGCCTATTTCCCACAAACTTGTTTCCCAAGGACAAGGACATGGTAAATGCTATTAATCTGGGTCCTAGCATTCGTTGACTGGTTAAGTCTAACGTTAATTTTCAGTTGACGAAAACTCAAAATCGGCGGCGCACACTATTTAGCGACGCGTCGACGACGCAACATTTATTCGACTATTTACTATTAACTATAGATACTCTCCATCGTCACTGAAGTCATCCTGTTCTGAATCTTCTCTGGGTAAGTTCTTATTGTGGTTTTGTTGAGATTTCTCAATGAGCTCGTCATACTGCTGCAAAATTGAACTTAGTGCGGGGTTTTTTCTGATGGCTAGGAAGAAGTCTTCGTTGTTGATGGTCTTACGTTTTGCATGTTTGGCAAACACTTCTAGGTCACGTCCCATAGTAACGATTTGTCTGTATACTAATTCAACCAGCGCTGATTCGAATTCGATTGATGTAGATATTGAGGTGTTTGCTGGTGACTCTTGTGATAATCTTTTCATTTCCGATTCAACTATATTGTGTATTGTTGACCACAGTGTAGCTTTTAAGTTCTTTAGTTGGTTGATCTGTTAGTATAAATCCAAGTAAGCTTTACCGGGTTAGTAAAATCCAACATACTAATGCTATCTGAGCATCCTCCTGAGCCAGTGGTCTCACTGACATATTATTATTATTATACAGTTGATGGAGAAGATTCTTAGTCAACGTGTATTTCGATTTATTAACGCGACCACAAAAGTACAAAAATATACATAATTAATTATCTATTCCTTGAATAAGACTTCATTGGATAGAGGGTCAGCCTTCAATATTTGATTTCTCTTTTTAACCTTTCTATCTAAAGCGGCTTCATGTCTATTTTGAGCTTGTTGAGCGGCTTGTTGTTTTATTTGAGCTCTAACAACATTAGGTGAAACATATTCTTTATTTTCATAAATCTTTGGACCACCAAAAGAACCTTCCAATATAACGATCGGTGTTAGAACAAATCTTGGACCGATTTCAACTAAAGTTAAATCCTTTAAGTCTTTATTATTTTTAATTGTATCATTTTCTTTTAAATCAGTGGATTCATCGATTTGATAGTTTCTAATCCAAATTTTACCATCAACAATTGAAAAAGTCATAACATGATCGATAAAAGGCTTTGATTTTGTTGCTTGAGGTGGAACACCAAATTGATGGATAAACATTTCTTGAATTAACTGATAATGAGATTCTGTTTCAAACGCTTTATCGAATGATAAAATTGGTCTGGAACCTTTAAGACAATTACCTGTAAAATTTAATTCATCTAAAGTATGTAAATTTTGAATATGAAATTTAATAGTTGGACCATTTGGTGGCTTTGATAACCAAAGATATAAGTCTTGATGTTTTCTACATTCAAAAAACATTATATTATTACAATTGTATAATTCAGCAATTTCATTCAATTCATATAAAGTTTTCTTTGTATCTAATTTTGGTTCTTTTCTTGCATGTGGTAACATTGAATTTAAATTTGCAATAAAATGACGATGTCTATAAGTAATACCTCTTGAAGATATTAATAAAACTCTTTGTCTATTTATTCTTTTCTTTTCAGATTTGTTAATACCACTACCATTGGAAGTGGAGGTCTTATTCTTATTTGACTTTGATAAAGCTTTATAGATAGCAGACATGATTGAGTATAGGGGATCTAGAAGCTATAGTCCTTTAGAAATTGTTCATTAATAAGTTTAAGTTTTAAAAAAAAAAAAAATTTATCCTCGTCGACATATCTTGGGTGCACAGCCAACTTATTAAGTTGTCGGCAGGCAGGCAGGCTGCTGACATGTTGCCGACAAGATCATTTTAAACGAATTTTCACTCTACTGAATCCAACTAATTCCATTGTTGTTCTCCAACTCAATGCATCCTGCCAGACACTTTGTTGGAAAGGGCACTTACCGGAGTTCGGATTCAAGTTCTTCAGAGTCCGAATCAGAACAAGAGACTAAGCATGAAGAGAGTAATGAACAGCAACAACAGCTACATCAATACAATGATCTACATTCAAAGGGAAATCAGGATACACTAACGCATAATTCTAGCAATGAATTGAAATCTTTAACGGTTAAGAAGAAACAAATTATAATAGACCCTTCTAAAGACAATTACACTTATAAAGGGGATGAATCGAGCGAAAACGGTTCAGATGCGTCCTCCTCTGATAAAGAATCGTCTCAATCAGAGTCCGACTCAGACTCCTCCTCCTCCTCCTCCTCTGATTCTGGTTCCTCGTCTGATGAGAAACATAAACCAAAGCTTCCAATCAAGTTTGTTTCCAGGAAGAAGAGAAAACTCATGCCTTCAACACAGACATCCACCACCATGGCTCCCAGCACTAACTCCACTGTTGAAGCCATTGAACGCGGTCTGCGTAATGTGGCGCAGCAGGCGGAATCTCTCACACGGGACCCGGAGGCGCCTGCACTGGACGACCGCGACGACGTGGACCCGGAGGCTGAGTATAATTTGTGGCGGGCGCGCGAGGTGGCGCGTCTGTCACGGGATCGAACTTTCTTGATACGCAGAGAGCGGGAACGAGCCAATAATGGAAAAGGCTGAACTGTGGTTATTAATCCATCTTCTTCCCCTCCTTTTTCTCATCCTTACAATTCCATCAATTTCCCTACAATGTCTATTAAACAAAAGAAGAGAACACTCAGCTATATTCTTAGTCATAATCCAGGTAATCATACTAGCTTTCATGCCCTAGGTGTCAATTGTCTTCAATATAATCAGTTATCAAACGATCTAATTTCCGGGGGCCGTGATGGTTTAATTTCAATTTGGTCCCCACAACAAGGGTCTTCTTCTTCGTCTTCTTCTGATTTTACTTGTGATTATGATCATTATGATTTAGACTTTAATAATTCTTCAACTATAAAAAAATATATATCAAATAATTTAGAAAATGAATCAGAGATTTTAAAATTAGAAAATAGCGTACGGAAAGGTTTAAATTACAAAAGTAAAAATAATCAATTATATATTCCAAAAAAGAATTATCATTTACATTTAGATTGGATTAATGATATGAAATTAATTGATAAAAATTCGACAAGCATAGTTTCTTGTTCGAATGATTTATCAGTTAAATCATATAATTTCTCAACAAATACTGATTCAATTATTGGATTTCATAATGATTATGTTAAGTGTCTTGGTTTTAATGAATTATTCAAAAATCAAATTATATCTGCAGGTTTAGATAAAAAAATCAATATTTGGGATTTAAATAAACAAACTAATATATCGAATTATACATTTAATCAAGATAAAGGTTCAATTTATTCAATCTCAACTTTTAATAACTGTATTATAACTGGTGGTCCAACTAATATAATTACTTTATTTGATAAAAGATCAATGAATAAACCAATAAAATCTTTTGTGGGGCATACTGATAATGTTAGATGTTTAAATTTAAACAATGATTTGATATTATCTGGCTCATCGGATTCAACAATTAAATTATGGGATTTAAAAACTAATAGAATTCTAAGAAATTTTGATATTCATGATTCTGCTGTTTTGTCATTATACGTTCCTGAAGAAAATTATGAAAATTTTGATTTATTTTATTCAGGTGATAAGAATGGTCTATTATTAAAATCTGATTTAAGAGCATCAAAGCTAATTAATAATAATAATAACGATAAAAATTATTTAAATGATACTGTTAATAAAAGTTTAGGTATTACTACAATTGTTGCTGATAATCATCAAAATATTCAACATGCTAAAGGGATTTCAAGTATTGTTGAAGGTTTAAATACAATATGGATTTCAAATACTGTTGACCAAAAATCATATATATCCTCTTGGAATATACCAATTACTAATAAATTGGTGATGTATCAAGGTATAAAATTAAATAGGAATTTATCAATACTAAGTAAAAGTAATAGAGGATCAATGGACATGCAAAGAGGTAGTTCTGCTATTAGTATTGGTGAGTTAACTCCAAGTGGTAATAATAATAATAATAATAATATTGATTTATTTAGTCATCTGTCAAATGAAGAATTAAATCATATTGATGAAGCATTAAATTCTCAATTAAATTTAGGTAGTAATAATCCATTTAAATTATCGAGTGTTCCAACAACAAACTTTACTAATTTAGGACAATTAACTTCTAATACTTCAAAGAGTTATGAAACATTTTTTATTAATTTAACTGGTGGAGCAAATGGTGAATTTATTCTTATAGATAATAATGGGACACTAGATATTGCAAAAAATAAAATACCTGAAGGTGATTTAATTTTAAAACCATTTAATTTAAAATCAAATCAAGATATAAATGGATCAAGTGGATTAATTAAAGCAAGATTGTTAAATAATAGAAGATGGGTTGCGGTTTTAGATCAAAGTGGATCAATTTATGTCATTGATATAATTAGTTGTCAAATTATTCAAAAATTAGACATTCAATTAAAGGATCCACATTCAAGTCATGTTGGAGATGAATTTGATGAAGCAACAAATTCATTGCAAACTGAAGAAACTTTACCACAATGGTGTACAATTCAAACCAAAGCTGGTAAATTATTTGTTACATTACAAGAATCTAATTTTACATCATGTGCTATATATGGTGATGATTTAATTGATTATTATCCAAATATTATTTCTAAAGAAAAAATTGATCCAGCAAAGAGATATTTTTTTGGTAAAATTATTTTAAAATCATTATTTGACTCCTTTATCAATGTTGAAAAATCAAATGATAGAATTAAATATCATAAATTAGAATATCAACAAGAATTAAAGAGAGTTTCAACTCAAAATTCCACAAGTGGTAATAATGGTGGGAAATTTAGTAGAGATCGATTAGCTTCCTTAGCAAGTATAAATGATTCAATCGGTGAACGTCATTCTGATAAAGATAAAGAAAATGTTA
The DNA here is from genome assembly GCA_030567475.1 of Ambrosiozyma angophorae. Lineage (NCBI taxonomy): Eukaryota > Fungi > Ascomycota > Pichiomycetes > Pichiales > Pichiaceae > Ambrosiozyma > Ambrosiozyma angophorae. The sequence goes on from JAJLSH010000220.1 coordinate 381,115, forward strand.
AATCGGTATCACCAAATACCAAAAGAAATTTTTTTGGAAGAAAGAAAGAAAATAAAGAAACAATTCAAGGATCAGCGGCAGCAGTAGCGACAACGATACCTTTTAATGAAGATAAATCGCCAAATTATAATGAAATTCTTACTAAATTTAATGATACTAATGAATTATTAAGATGGATATCACAAGATGAATCTAGATTTGACGTTTTTAAATCCAGTGAAATAAAAGATACAGATGATTTAAATATACCAATAATTAAAATTAATCCAAATATTCATATTACAATAGATGAAAATATATATTTATATGGAGATGTTAAAAAAACATTGTATTTAACAAAAATTGGTAATTTAAATTCAAATAATTTAAAGATTATTAAAAATTTTGAAGATTATTTACCACTTTGGATTTCAAAAGCAATTTTATTAAATAAATATTCAATCAAAGAACTAAATAAAATTGGATTTAGTTTAAACCCTGATTCAAATTCATCTAAAGAATTATATGATGTTAAATTATTAAAATTAAATGGATCAGATTATTTAAGAGTTATGAAATTAATAGAACATATTAGAGTTAGATTACCAGAAAATCAAAAAAAATTGAAATTAGAATTATATTGTAAGAATAATTTATTGAATGAAAAAATGACTTTAAATACGATAAAAAATAGAATTTGGAAAAGTAGTTCAGATATTGAATTTTATTATCGATTTAATTTGAACGAAAAAGTTTAAATTTCAATGTGTTTTTTTTCTTCTTTTTTTTCTACTTCTTTTTTATTTTATTTTATTTTATTTTATTTGTATTATTATTTTTATTATTTACCTAATTTTTTTAATGAATTTACGTTTATTGTTTTCAAAAAAAAAGAAAAGGAGTTGATTTAATTCGAAAATTCGAAAAGATCAGTTATAATAGGCAGGAGTCCTCCCTCTATGGTGGCGCATGGGGTTTCCCAAAAAAAAAAAAAACTGCTTCGCCACAATATTAAAACCCGTGCACGCGTTGGAAATTTGGAGTTAAATTTTTAAATCAATAAACTGAAAGTTTGAATTCAGATGAATTTTAGAAAAGTAAATAAAAGGGTATTAAACAAACACCAAAAGGAAAAAAATTAATATAATAGTTCAAGTTTATTCGTTTAATTCTTGAATACCAATCTTATTAGAATACATATATATTTATATATATATATATATACACAAAGTACAACTATACTATTAAGGCAAATACACATTAAAAAGTTAATAAAAATCATAATTTAATAATGGAAGACGTTGACAGAACTACATCACGTTTATGGAGAGCATATAGAACGATTAAAGAGATGGTTAGGGATAGAGGGTATTATATTCCACAAGAAGAGATTGATATGTCATTATCATCATTTCGTGATAAAGTTTGTGATAGTATGGGAATTCCACAAAGAAAATTAATGTCATTTCAAGCACAACCAATGGATGAAGCATTTGAAAAATTTAATGATTTAGGATCATTATGGGTTGAATTTTGTGATGAACCAAGTGTTGGTATTCAAACTATGAAGAATTTTTGTCAACATATTAATGATAAAAATTTTTCAACAGGTATATTTATTTATCAAACTTCATTAACTCCATCAGCTGTTAAAGCAATCAAGATTGCTGAGCCAGCAACTATTGAAACTTTTCAAGAAGCTGATATTATCGTTAATATTACACATCATGAATTAGTTCCAAAACATATTAGATTATCAACTGATGAAAAGAAAGATTTATTGAATAAATATAGATTAAAAGAAACTCAATTACCAAGAATTCAAAGAGAAGATCCTGTTGCAAGATATTTAGGATTGAAAAGAGGTCAAGTCGTTAAAATCATTAGAAAATCTGAAACTTCTGGTAGATATGCTTCATATAGAATTTGTCTATAATTGTGTTAATAAGAAGTATAAATATATTATTGAATTTAGTTAAAATAAAACTAAATCTTAAATGTTTTGTCATTTTATTTTATTTTTATTTTTTTTTTCTTTTGGATATATCTATCTATATAATAAAATATATGTGTATTAATTTTAAATAGATTACAAGAATTTTTTTTTTTTGTTTTAATCTTTAATAAGTTTTGCACAAAGTATTGTATCTTGAATACCATTCCACCAATTTGTTTGAATTAAATTAACAGGATTTGGAGGGGATACTTGCACACCATTTTCACCTAAAAATAAAGGACCAATAGTAATAATTAAAGAATTTATAATTGGTTTATTAATTTTTGGAATTTTATAAATTAATAAATCATTAATTATATAGGCCCCACCTTCAATCATTATTGAATCAATTTTTAATTTGATTCTTAATGTATGAAAGATATCAAACCAATCAAATTTCCCATTTGAATTAGTTGAAATTGGTAATAAAGTTACTTTAGGATTTTCATCCATCCAAATTTTAATATCATCTTTAATAATGTTGGATGGGGATACGATTCCGGATTCTGATCCGGATTGCAATCCGGATTCGCAATTGATATCGGAGTTATTCTTATTATCATTATTATTTTGATAATAAGATGAACTGGATAAGATAATAATTGGATGATTTCCAGTATTATTTGATATATTGAATAAATTTGAATTCCGATAAAGGGTTTTCAATTTAAAATGTGGATCAATTATAATTGGTTTAATTAAATGATCATTAAAACGATTATTTAAATTTGGATTATCAGATAAAAAAGTTTGAATACCAATTAGAATTGAATCATGATTTGAACGTAAATAATGAGTCATTGTTTTAGTTTCTACATGAGAGATTTTAGTTTGTAAGCCTCTTTTAATTGAGATTCTTGAATCAATTGATTGAGCATAGGTTAATGTTATGAATGGGAGGTCTAGATTTGTATGCGTTTCAGAATCTTTGGGTAAATATGGAACCAGAAATTTTTCTAGAGATTCTGGAAGGGGTATCAAAGATGTCATGAATGAATGAATACTTGAATGAATAATTGAATGAATAATCGGTTGGAGTTAGTGGAGTTTGTTGGGATCAAAACTCACGCCATTAGAGCCGGAGATGGGGTTTCCCAGGGAAAAACTTCCAGGGGAAAATTCACTATTCACAGCGCGCACCGCACCGCACCGCACCGCTCTACGCCGCGGTCTCAGTCTCAGTCTCAGCCAACTCCGGCCGCCGCGCACCACACCGGGCCCCCCGTCGTTCCGGCGGTCGGCGGCTGCTCGTACCCGTCTATCGCGGTTCTCACACCCATAAAACTCGCGCCACCGATGACTTCATGTTCATTTTTTGTATTTTATATTTTTTTTTTTTGTTGTTTTGCCTACCAAGTTTATATAGAATAAAAACTTTGTTTCTATATAATTTACTTATAATTTTAAATAATAATATATAGTTTCTAGTTTATTGGCAATACAATACAAAACATTAGCCCATATTAATCTGCATTTTATTTAAATAGAACCCTCTTCCCCCCCCCCCCCCCCC
>JAJLSH010000220.1:389431-442980 GCA_030567475.1 Ambrosiozyma angophorae
TAATAATAATAATAATAATAATAATAATAATAATAATAATAATAATAATAATAACAACAACAACAATAATAATAATAATAATAATAATAATAATAATGGTAGTTCTAATCTCATCAATAATCACCCTAATTTAGGTGCTCATAGAATTCATAGCTTTGAATACTCTAATGATGAACAACAGCAACAGCAACAATATAATAACGGTTATCAACAAGGTAATTTAAATAAAATGTTTTCATTAAATCCAATAGATGATTATACTTTTGATGAAGATGAAGATGATTTAAATGACGCTGAATCAATGCTACGTCGTCCTTTTCTAACTAATAATAATACCAATAATAAGAATACCAATCTGAAAGTTAATGGCACACTGAGAAATCATAGTCCAAGTCCCAACAGACTTGGTAGATTAGATGATCCTTTTAACCAATATGGCTCTTTGCCACCATTTAAAAGAGATGTTGAAAGCTTAAACAACTTTTACTATAATTCTCCTCACGATTATAAATCTGCTTATTATAGACAAAAATTAGTAATGAAAATTATAAGTTTGGTGGTATATTCTATAATTGGAACAATTTTTATATTGGGCATTTTAAGATTTTTGATTTTGAAAAATTTAGATAATAGTTTAGTCAATTTTAAAGTTACAAAATTGAATAATGTTTTAATAACTGATATGGTTCTTATGTTCGAAGTTAATTCTAATGCAACTAATACTAATATTCAAGATATTACAATATGGAGTATGGATCTGGATGTTTTTATAGTTACCGATTCAAATTTATTAAAGGGTGATCAAATTATTCATGATCTTGAAGAAGGTAATAGCAATGGGGAAAAGAAATTAGACCAAACAATTCTTTTAGGTAATACAACTAGATTTGCTACACCATTACAATTTGAAGGATTACTCGATAGGTCTTCGTCCTCATCAACTTTTTGGTCGTCATTCGCTTATTTATGGTATGATATAAATCATAAAAATGAATTAACTGAAACAAGTTCTTCAGCTCAAATTAAAATTACACATCCAGGTAGTTCATTCAGATATAAAGGTGAACCATTAACTGATGATCAATGGTCCGTTATCTATAATAATCCATTCAAATTAGTTATTAGAGGTTCTTTTCGATACCATTTACCACTAATCTCTAATTATGAAATTATCAACATATCAAATGAACAAGATGTTGATTTAAGAGATAAGAAATTGGTTTAGAGTTAAATAAAAATTGGTTAACTATCCATTAAAATAGATATTTGTTCTTCTTTTCTTTAATGCTACTTTTATTGCTTTTTTTGCTTACAATTGGGTTTCTTATTGCGGTTTTCTTTTCCCATTTAAATATTGATATATATATATATGTATACATATATTCCTCGGTGTTTTGCATTCTCATTTTTTATGCTTTTGTTACAAAATATTGTTTTATCTTTGCTTTTTTTGTTTTGTTTTTGTCTACGTTTTTTTTCCGGATTTCAATATGTTTGCGTTTGTCTATATATACATCGTTTCATTATTTGTTTAAAATTTTTATTTTGGTTTTCTTTTAATTTATTGTCTATACTAATGTACAAAAATAAAATGAATTTTTATTATTCTATTCTAATTCTTTTAATAATTTAGTTAAATCACCTCTACATTTTTCATTAATCTGCTTAATTTCTTCATCAGTGTACATTCCTCTACCACCAGTTTTTCCTAGCATCGAATTAACTCTCTTTTTATCAATCGCAGGACATAGACCTTTAAATTCAGGTTTTGATAATGTACATAAGTCACACTTTGGTGCAACAGGAGTGCAAATTGTTTGACCAAAACCAACAAGAGTTGGGTTAATTATATTCCATTCTTCTTTATTATTAATAAGCATTGATTCAAAGCATTCCCTGACGTATTCAGGAGATACTGGTTTATTTCCTTTTGGTTTTGGTATCCATTTAAACCATTGCGCCATTCTTACCATATGAGTATCAACCCCGATACCAGTTGAAATATTCCATGCAATTTGTAATAATAAAAACCCCATTTTTGGTCCAACACCAGGAAATAATAAGATATCATTAATATTTTTTGGTATATCGTTATTAAATTTTTGATTTATTATTAAAGTTGTTTGTTTTATAAATTTGGATTTTCTTTTATGAAATCCAACTTTAAATATTAATTCATCTAATTTTTCTTCAGTGGTCGATAAAATTGATTCGATACATAATCCATCTTTAAAATTATTTAATTTAGAATATTCATTTAAATTTTTCATGACTTGAAAATTAACTTCATCCTTTGTTTGCGATGATAACATTAAAGAAATAAGGCATTGGTATCTATAAACTTTACCAGATGTTAAACCTGTTATCGTTGTACACATCGTTCCACATCCCATTGTATCAACTGGTGATATTATCTTTGATCTCATTTGTTTAATTTCATTATACATTGGCCAAAAATTTGATGGAGGTGATGTCGGTAGTTCTAATTTCTCTGAGTTTACTTTTTTCACTATCCTTGTTTTCTTCTTTTTTTGTATAACTGAAGGTTCTTTCTCTTCTTGTTCTTGTTTAATTATTGTTTCTGATTCTTCCTTGTTTATGAAAGTTTCATCAAATATCTCATTAGATTCTTCTTTTTTTATCGTAAATCCATCATTAGTATCTTCTTTTTTTAAGGTTATTATTGATTCAAACGTTTCTTTAGCTTGATCTTGATTTGGTGATGAATCATCTTGCTCAATTTTAACTTCAATTCTTTGTCTTTTTCGTTTTTGACCATTGGGTATCGTTTCTGAGGAACCGTTCAACGTATTAAAGAATTTGCTCGTCTTTCCTGTTTGAAGTAAAACCTTGCTGGATGATCTCGTTCGTCTCATATTCATTGATAAATCCAGTAGATATTTATATATTGTTAAAGATTCTAGTGAACCTGCGAATTTGATCTTTTTGAAGATGCGCCAATGAGCATTCTGTGATTTCAAATAATTTGATAGCAAACCTTAACAGTATAAAAGAAATAAATAAACATGAAAATATAAATAGAAAATACATAGAGGAATAAATATATAAATAAATAAATAATATCACTAAAAGTAACTCAATAACTTAATCAAACACACTTAAAGCTAGATTTCCAAATAACAAAGAATGATTATTCTATTCCTCAAATTCAAATTTAGCCAATATCGGATAATGATCACTTGGAAATTCATCATTTGGTAACCCTGGCTGTGACTTCAAATAATCTAAATCAATGTCCCCTAAGACACCAATAGTTTTTAACTTTTTGTTGGATCCTCCACTCCAGATATAATCAACGATATTACTAAACTCTGGGGTATATGTAGTATATCTATATTCTCCATTCTTATATAAATTATAATAAGGTGAAGTAAACTTACCGAGCCCTGTTGAAAATTCTTTTTCTTCACCAATATAGGAATAATACATCTGATTAGGATACTTTGTATTATCTGGTTTAGGATAAGCTGATGATTTAAATACTGTTGATCCATTCATCATAAGCTCGTATACTTGACTTGTTGGTGTTGAATTATAATCCCCAATCATGAAAATGTTAATTCCCTTACCTTCTTTAATATGTTGATCTAGTTGATTATCATTAATATTTAATACTTCTTTAATCAAATTCCTTAATACGTTACATATCATAGTAGCTTGCATTATTTTCACATCCGGAAATTTTGGAGACCAATATAAATGGGTATTAGATACAAATATAATATTACCAGTTTTAATGTGTTTCAAAGCACATAAAACAGCAACTGTATTTCTATTGAGTAATCTATCCTTTAAATCTTCTTTTGGTTTAAATATTTCTTTATTTTTAAATAAATTCCCTAAATCGATTGTTTTAACTTTAATTAATTTAAATTTATCATAATTGTAAAATATTGAAACACCATCTAAAAAATCCTTATCTTTTTTCCAACTTTCTAAAATTCTTTTTTGTACAAATACTGATTCAAATTTATTTTCTTTCATTGCATCTTTCCAACGTGTTTCATAAATTAAACGTTCCATTTCTTGATAACACATGATATCCGCCATACCAGAAAGATCTTTCAAATTTGCATCTAACAACGGTAATCTCTTATCCCAGTCCTTCCAGGATTCCTCCAAATGATTGTAAACATGATCTGACCAAACATAATGTCTAAGCAACAGATTGTAAGATGATATTGAAAAGGTATTTTCAGGTACTTGAACGTTCATAAACTCAATGAACTTTCGGTGCCTCAGGATTGTGTTTTTTGTGGTATTTATCATGGCTTTAGTAGAGAAATATCTATTCATTTGGTATTTGGGGGTTGTTAACGTGACTGCTTAAATATATAAGATAGGCTCACATTATTATTGGTTAGCCTATCTCGGTCGCTAGTAAGAAAGTTACACTCAAAAACTTCAAAAAAACTGGCAATTTATTCCTGTATAAAGTCAATACATACCCTAATCTACGAATTGAAAACAAGAAAAAAGAAATCATTAACAGTACAAGAGAAAATCAGCACATGAATAGCACAAAGATAACAAAAACAATTAAACAAAACAATAAAAAAAGAATACAAATAACACAAAACTATGTCTTTCTAGAAACACCACTCTCTCTAAAATCAGCCTTAATCTTCTTTCCATTCGTCAACTTTTTAAATTCAAATCTAGAAATCAAAGATAAGTGATCAGAAGCAAAGTCAGGGTTTGGGAAACCTATAACCTTCTTAGCATATTCCTTATCAACTTCACCTAAAATACCACGCACTGTTAATGTTGGAGTTGAGTACCAAATGTACTCAATGACTTCAGTGAATGTTGGGGTGAAGTTTGTAAATGGAAGTTCACCAATTGCATCATATGCAGATTTCAGATGGAATGGGTGATTAAAACCTTCGCTCGTAAATCTACCATAATCTCTACCGTCAAAATCACTATGTTTCTTACATTTACCTGTAGCAAACAATTCATAAACTGCAGAATCGGTTTGTGAATTGAAATCACCACAAATAATTAATGGCATTTTATTAATATCTTCTCTGGGACTTTGGAATTTTTTAACAGTAGACTGTAATTCTTCCAGCAAAACGGCAATTTGCATAGTCTTGACATCATTGAATTCTGGATCCCAATGTAAATGTGTATTTGCTAAAATAAATTTGTTTCCACTTGGTATATGTTGCATTACTAAAACCAAGGCAATATTATCTTTATTCATAAATCTGTTGAAAATATCATCAGTCTTCTTGAATTTATCTTGTGTCATAACAACCCCACCATATTCTATAACCTTTTTATCTATTAATTCAAACATATTAGATTTATAAAATGTAGCACAACCATCAACTTTCTTTGCATTTTTTTCAATCATAGTCTTGGCTCTACCTTTACAATGAAAAACACCTTTATAGCCATTACTTTCCATTAAGGGAACCCAGTACTCTAGATATGTCTTAGTTTCAACTTCTTGTAAACAAATAATATTAGTTTTGAATGATAAAATTTCTTCTGTTAACTTTTGTCTTCTATAATCCCAATTCAATGCCCACGAAGGAGTATATCTATACATCTTTGGCGTTGCATAATGTTGACATAATGTATTATAACTCATTAAAGTAAACGATCCAGCTTCCTTTGATGATAAATCGACTTCTATTGCAGGTTTCAAATCTTTTTCGGTTATTAAGGGATCTCCATCTTCACTGATTTTGACCCATTTTCTAGGTTCAGGTGGGGGCAATCTTGGCGCATCATCTCGTAAATGAATTATCAAACCTCTGGTACCTTTCTTCGCAAGAATGTTAACAACTTCATCATTCATATTAGGATTTCCCTCAATCCCAAGAAATTCTAATTGATACAAATTTCCAAATTCATATGAAATGTCTTCTAAATTATTATCAAATGCATATAAATACTTCAGGTTATATAAATAACCCAATTCTTTAGGAAGTTCAGTTAAATTATTTGATGAAATATCCAGAACTCTTAAACTTTTCAATTTTGAGATGGCAACTGGTAATTTCTTTAAGTTATTACTGTTCAGGTATAATCTTCTTAAAAAACTGTAAGCAAAGAGTTTGGGTGATAAAGTCATTATCTGTTGACCACTTAGATCCAAACCTGTCCATAACTGGGTATTGTTTTCTTTGATTCTTATTCTCTGATCTTCTGCTTCTTCATCCAGAGTATCATTTGTTAACTTCTTGTGTTGCATTAACCCTTCATTATCTTGATTATTTGCGTTATTATTCTTATCTGTAACCGTTGCTAACAGAGATTTTGTAATATCAATTAGCGTATTTCCATTGTTTGGTGAGCCTTCCATCTTTAACAGTGTCTTTCTTGATGATGAAGCGGCTTGTCTAGCATAAAAGTTTGGAACATTGGAGCTTCTGGATATCTGCGCTAATTGTTGTTGATGTTTCCAGTATCCAGAGGAACTCAAAGTAGGATCAATAGGAATGGTATTATATTGGGGTATTGATAATTGGGACAATTGTTGCTGTTGTTGTTGCTGTGATTGTTGTGTTTGTGGTTGCTGTTGTTGTTGAGAGTTTTGAAATACTTGATTCTGTAATTGTTGAGCTTGTTGCAATTGAGAGAATTGCTGTTGTTGTTGCTGTTGTTGCTGTTGTTGCTGTTGTTGCTGTTGTTGCTGTTGTTGCTGTTGGGCTGCAAGTAATTGATGTTGTTGTTGTTGCTGCTGTTGTTGCTGATGTGGCTGTTGTTGAGGGGCCACAGGTTGTTGTAACTGTTGCAGTTGCTGATGTAGAGATTGTAACTGACTTTGGGGTTGTGATTGTTGTTGGCCATTTCTATATGAACCTTGATAAAGAGTCTGGGCAAGAAGTGCTGACTGGTTGAGAGGTTCTGTAGATTTAGGAGGTTGTTGTCCCTGGATAAGTATATCCTGAAGAGAATTGAACTGCTGTTGTTGCTGAGGTTGTTGTTGGTAGAGGTATTGATTCTGGTACGACTGGGTTTGCTGTTGGCCAGCTTTCTGCTGAAACTGAGTCGTCATGTTCATTAAGGCGAAACTCGCTTGACTCTCTGACCTTCACTGTTCAGTGTTCACTGTATCTGTAGGGGAGTCCTTTGATGGCCGGTCGGTCTGAGTTAGTTGCCCTTCGAATTTAGAGAATGCGAAAAGCGCAGGGGCTGCGCAACCACTCAAACCTTTTTTAACCCAATTAACTAATACATAAACTATAAATACAATTAAAATTCTAAAGCTACCACATTTTCTTGTCCATCATGTTCATTGAAGCAATAATACGGGTGGCCATGAATGGTGGCAAATTTATTTCTGTGGGTAGAGGAGTAATAGTAGAAGGCGTATTTGGAGCAGGTAGAGAAAACTTTCTATCAGTAGTTTCTACTTCTTTTGAGGGAGTGAATACTGAGCAAATACCTGTAGAGTCCACCAATTTTTTGATTTCTTTGAATTGTTCTTCGTCAAGCAATTTACGGACGTCTGAAACTTTTATCCAGTAAAGAACCAATTCTTGGAAATTATTACCTTCATTTTCATAAGCTTCTTTAATAGTTATTAGAGAAACATCGCTATTATTTGTTTTAATAAATGATCCTATCATTGGCCATAGTAAATTCCACATCTTGGTTTTCTCTGAAGAAGAGACTTGTCTATTGTTAATCTCTGGAATATGAGTTTCTAAGTTCTCTAAACCTAATAATAATTTGACTTGAAGATCCATAATATACTTTTCGCCATCAACTTCGTAACTATAAAGTGGAAGGTACTTATTAGCTTCGGTAGCTGAAGGAACGTTATCAAACTTTGCAATTTGGATACCATATGGATAGTAACTTCTGATTTGTTTTTTCATATAAACCTCTACCTTTTTAGCTTCTTGTTTAGCCTTCTCTTCGGCTAATTTCTGTTGTTTCTCATGTTCTTCTTCTTCTTTTCTCTTGCGTTCCATTTCCTCCTCTTCTGCTTTCTTCTTTTCAGCTTCTCTTGCTTTTTCCATTCTTTCAATATCTTTAGCAATTTGTTGTTGTCTAGCTTTTTTTCTCTCTGACCTTTGTAACTCTAGAGCTTCTCTCGCCTTCTTCATTTCAGCCTCTCTTAATTTCTTAGCTTCCAACTCCTGTGCTTCCCTTTCTTTCTTTGATCTAAACTCTTCTTCTTCTCTCTCTTTCTGAAGCTTCGCTTTTTCAAACTCCTTTTCCTGTCTTTCTTTTAGTTCTTCAGCTTCTTTTTTCTTGTTTTCTTCTAATTCTTCTTCTTCCTTTTTCCTCTTGCTCTCTAATTCTTCAACTTGTTTCTTCTTCTCGATTTCCAATTCTTCGGCTTGTTTCTTCTTCTCAATTTCTAATTCTTCAGCTTCTTTTTTCTTCCTAGCTTCAGTTTCTTCGGCAGTTGGAGTGAATGATGACTGAAATTCTTTCTTCTTGTTAGCTTCAGCCTCTTCCACAGTTGGAGTGGAAGGTGACTGAGATTCTTTTTTCACCGATTTATATTGTTTTTCATTGGCATCAAATATTTCAGGAATGTAATGTTTCTTCTTGACGGGTGCAATTATTTCATCCTTCTTTAATGAACTGGATAGTAATGTAGATGGTTTAGGGGTTTTATTGAGAGAGGCTATGTTTTCCATAGATTTCTTTCTTCTAACTACAGATGAGGATTTTTTTTCAGTTGGTGTGGTGACAACAGAAGATATTGAAACTTTCTTTTTTTCGTTGCTCTTTGGAATGAACTTCTTTTTCTTCTTTGTGTGCTTATATTCATGTGAATGGTCACGGTGTTCAACTTGACGAGATGGTAAGGTACTTTCATATTCATTATCCAATGATGAATCATCATCTGAATTACTTTCGCTTTCATCAGAGGAATCAATTGTTCTCCTTCTTTTCTTGGACGTTTTGATTATCCTACTCTTTTTGGAGGATATTGGATTCTCATTGCTAGAGTGATTATCACTTGGCTTAGGTTTCTCGACGTAGGTTGCGCATGCTTCTTTGAGTAATTTAATTTCTTCTTCATCGGGAAATTCACTTTCAAGTACAATATCCAATGCTGTACTTCCTTCTTTATCTTGCAGATGTGGATTAGCACCATTTTCTAGTAATAACTTAACCATATTGATGTGATCTTTACCAACTGCCAGCATTAATGGCGTTAAACCATTCTTATCTGCATGATTCACCTTAGCGTTAAATGCTAATAGCAAACTCGCAATATCGGTATGGCCATGCCTGGCTGCTAAAGTTAGTAAATCAGAAGGAGGTTGGCTACCAGATAGGTTGGAAACATAATTTAAAGCAAAAGTAACATCATTAGCAGCAACCTTATCATATATTTCACTTCTTCCTTCTTTTGTAATCAAATCATAAAAAGTATTTCTATTTTGTCTTCTAGATAAATCATCTTTTTCAGAGTCATTTCCAGAACCATGTTTTGAATGACTTTTGAATTTTTTTCTGTATTCTCTTGTTGATTGTGCTAACAATTTCTTGATATTTTTGAAAGTTTTAACTTCTTCTTCAGTTTCTAATGTCTCTTCTTTATTGTCTCTATTTAATGAATCCAGAGCAGTATCACCTAAAGCATTAACGAGAGTGGGGTTAGCACCTCTTTCTAGCAACAATTTAACAACATCATAATGTGAATTTGAAGTAGCATCAATTAAAGCAGTATCTTGATCCATTGCACCTGACTGCTTATTAATATCAGCACCATTATCCAATAATAGTTCTACGATATCAACATACCCTTCTAATGCAGCTTCGTGTAATGGAGTAGTACCCGCATAATCAGCATCATTAACCTTTGCACCATTAGCAATAAGTTCTTTAGCATTATCATAAAATCCTTTTGCACACATTCTTTGTAAAAGTGATCTGCCAGCAGCATCTCTTCCGACTCTACCTGAGATTTTTCTTTTTGGTGATTGAGATCTTGACGAATGCGAATTGTTTGAATGTCTTCTCTTTTTAAGGTGGCCTTTTGAGTCCAGTAATTGATCAGCATCACTACGATAATCATCATCCGAATTTCTGCGTGATCTTTTTTTCATTAATCTATGAAGTCTTCTTGATCTCTTAGATGGTAGTGGAATTGATTCATCTTCATCTGTACTGACTTCAGAATTGTTTTCCACAGATGATTTGGATTGGGTGGATTGATTATCATCGTCGCCAGCTTCATCATAGGCTTTTTCTGGTTTCTGTTCTCCAGCTCCTTGCTTAAAAGATATCTCATTGTCGGCTACGTTGGTTTCCATTGTTTGAGTGGTTGTGCTCTTGTCTGCAAGTTTATGACTTGAGTCCTCTCTATCTGATTCTTTGTTCGTTATATCTGGTTTGACCACAACGTCTACATCCTCTGCTATTGCATCCTTGCTTTCAGATTTATCGACTCTTTTAGCATTAACTTCATCCAAGAGTGGTTCTAATTCCTTTTCTTCTTTAACGTCTGCTTTCTTATAAGTATGTTTTTCCAATTCTTGTTTAACTTCCGGTTCAACTTCCGGTTTATCGTTTTCATCATCCTTATCGATATTTTGACTTGAGGTAACACGGTCATTAATTTCTGGTTTAGAGCCAGGCTCATTATTCCTCTTAGTTATAGAAACATTTTGTGTCTTCTCCTCCTCAATCAGTGGTGGAATATTTTTTGCATTCATATCGTCTGTTTTCTCTTGCTTAGTCTGTGCTCCGTTATTCTTTATGTCTATTTCATCCTTGGGCGTTTCCACACTAATTTTATCATTGGTTCCAATAGGCGAAAATTCGTTTCTTTCCAATTCAGATGAATATGATGATGATATTTCGGCCACCTTAATGTTTAAACTTTCTGTTTCTTTAGGACCGTTATTTACAAGCTTGGAATCAGAAGTATTTACAGCAGAGTTCTCAATATCCTTACTTGAAGAATTAATTGAAGGTTTAAATTTAGAATCAGGATAAGTATTATTGAAATTATAACTATTGTTGTTACTGTTGGCTCGTCCATAACTATCATAAACAGCGTAAGTTCCATTTTTTTTTTTATTTCTAATGGGTTGCATGTTAGCATTTGATATTATCATACCACCTGAATTATTATTTGAATTCAAATATCCACCTGAATTATTTAAATTTCCATATCTTTTGTTCTTATTTGGCAAACTATTATAATGACGATTATTATTATTATTATTATTATTATGAGAATTATATTGATGGGAACTATATCGGTCATTCAACGATTGGATTGATTGTGGATGATTATATGAATTGCCTTGAAAACTTCGTTGTGGTTGTTGCTGTGGTTGTTGTGATGGAGGGGTAGGCGTCCTCTGATGCTGTTGTTGTGGGTTATTATAACGCATATTTCCATTACCTGATTTCATATTATTATATGGGCGTGATTGATTGTTGTAATGATTGTTATAATGGCGACTGTTATTGGAATTGTTCAACCGGTTAATGTATCCATTATGTTGGTCTTGTTGTTTCTGACCTTGTCCCTGTCCTTGTCCTTGGTCTCTGTTATATTGATAACCATCCCTTTGTTGTCTATGAAAGCCGTCGCTCATAGTAAAGATAGAATTTGAATAAGGGATATTGAGTAAGCTAAGGGGCCATATGTTACAATTTGCAATGTTGCCTCCTATTAAGAGAACTCTTCTATATCACAAGCTCTGTAAAAGTCTAAAGGCGGGTAACCTTAAGTTCAGTTAGCACGTCGATCGGCGCGTAATACAAATACGAAAATGTGATTTAAGAACAGGAAGAATCGTTAAAAGCTTGGAGGAGAAATATATATTAAAATGTGCAGTTAGCAAATAACTTTTATATGGACCTTCATGAAGGTGTAAGTCGTAATGATCGGAAGAAGGGAAAAAAAGATGGTAAAAATATGGTACAACTTTGAAATAAAATGACAGGAATAAAGATATCGAAAAATAAGAAGACAAGAAAAGAACAGGAAAGGCAACAAAAAATGATTAAACCATTGGCATGTTGGCATGGAAACATAACCTAAAATACATCAAATTGATATAAGTGCAAAGAAAATTAAAAAAAAAAAAAAAAAAAAAAGACAATTAACATTCAAATATGAATTAAATAAAATCAACCCACTTGTATCCCTATATTATTCTTTTTCCTCTTTATTAAATGATCGTCTTGTAAGCAATCCATTCTGTAAAGATCCGGCAAACTCCACCATTTGCCGCAAATCTTCCCTGAAAATAAAACGCTTTAAGAAAACCAAAATGCAAAAGAAAAAAAAAGATACCATTTAAAACAGTAAGAGGAGAAACCTAACCGAATTAAAATTAAATGACTATACTCTAATTTCAAAGAAAAAAAAAAAAAAATAGAAAACATTTTATAAGTTTGCTTGGACTTGAACTATGGGTTATAATAAATGTAAAGCCTTGAAATTTTTGATGACTAATACTGTTTTGAACAAAACCTCGTCTAATTGAATGAAAGTAATTTCAGATGAACATAAAGAGAATGAAGTTATATTTCTAGAAAGCAGCATTGCCAAATGCAATTTTTTTCTCTAAATTAGTTCCACTATCTTTAACACTAATAGGAGTAACTAATTCGGGACTTGGAGTTTCGGCAGCAGAGACAATAGAAGGCGAGCAAGATTTGGAATCAGAAGACAAAGAAGGTGATAGGGATGATGGTAATAATGAGGCATTATTAGAGTAACCTAAATAGTTACCCCATTCCATTAATTCATAAATTAAAGATAAATTTGGAGATATCAGAGGAGCTTTTAGTTTCAGTTGATTATAGGCATCATTGTATCCTATTTTGTTTACTTTCATAAAGTATGCTAAAATTAGAGAAGCTGACCTGCTGACACCGCACTGACAATGAATTAAAACCTTTTTACTCCCAGATAAAGCATCATCGATGATTTGAGTTAATCTTGGGAAATCTAAAACTAATCTTGAATTATGCGTCCAAGGAATAAAATAATATTCTATTTTTTTATTTGAGGTTGAACTTTTGAGTTGAGAAGAATAATCCGTAATCTCTTGAGCAACATTTAAAATCACGTCAAAATCGTTAATTTGACTAATAGTTGGTTCTGAATATAAATAAAGGTTTGGTTCTAAAACACAGACTGGGCCATTGGGATAAGCATTCTTATAACATGAAGATGGATCTATCAGTTTTGACGAACGGGTAGTATATAAAGCTGTTGCGTTATCTCCAGTATAGTCATCCTCAGAAAGATGTAAAGATTGGAATGAATGAGTGATAGTTTGAGGTTTAATATTATTGGCACCTGGAGGAGTATGTTTTCTTAACAGGCGACTTCTTGTTGTAGTTCCTGTAGACACAGGTGAAGATAACGAAGACGGTACTGATGATTCTGGGTGTGTTGTGTTTTGTGCAGAAATGTCACTAGTGTTTGAAGACTCTTGGCCTTCCCGATCTTTCGTTCTTTTCGTAGGCTCAGTAAAGAATCCCGAAGAGCTTGAACTTGGAACACTTGTTTTCAGGCCTTGAGATGCAGTGATTTGATGGTTTGGAATAGACAAGGTCAGAGTAGTGCTTCTGCATCTACTATGAGTCTTTAATATGTTGTTAACTGGATGAGATGTACTTCCACTCCCGTTGCTGTTATCACCAGAAGGTTTGAAAGTGGACTCTACAGGAGTAGCTATTCGATAAGAGGGTGATTTGAAAAGAGGCGGTTGGTTCCTTTGTGGAGAGGATTCATTTGAAGAAGCAGGAGATGAACCTGTTGAGTTTGAAGATGTTGAGTGAGGAGAGCTGGATAAATCTAGTTGGAGCTTTTTCACGTTCATAGCTCTTCTTCGGAAAGAAGGGTGTGTTGGTTCAGAAGATATAGGTAACGGCATATGAGGACTTGTCATAGAGAAAAGTAGATTTAAATATATAAGTTAGGGAGATAGACAGTGAAATGAAATTGCTAAAAATAACGTGTAAAACTGGGTGCCTGGAAGCTAAGAGAGAAAGTACCCGTATGTGCTGTGGGGTCACGTGAAAGGGCTTTAGTAAACGTGAAAGGACAGCAAAAAGATAGAGAGAAAGGTTGAAGTATATTGTTGCTCAGAGTTGAAAAAGGCGGGCGGGAAGTTGATCAGTCTGAGCTCAAAGAGTGAAGTGGAGAGGTAGTAAGTGGTTATTAACAAATACACAGTAAAAGAACAAGTTCGTGCTTTCTGAAACGTCTGAGTTTGAGCTGGGAATTTATTTACTGATCCGCACCACACTCCGGCGCAGGCCACTCTCCACAGGAACCACACGCCACTTCAGACCCGCACGCCGCAGCTCCGCTGAACGCCCGTCC
The DNA here is from genome assembly GCA_030567475.1 of Ambrosiozyma angophorae. NCBI lineage: Eukaryota > Fungi > Ascomycota > Pichiomycetes > Pichiales > Pichiaceae > Ambrosiozyma > Ambrosiozyma angophorae. Next base: position 403,743 of record JAJLSH010000220.1, read on the forward strand.
AGATACGCCACCACATCCGCCATCGAGCCGCCCACACCAAAATAGATGTCCTTAGCACCCAGCAGGGCCACACTGCCACGAGCCGCGTCCCCGCAAATCTCAGCCAGCATTTGACTCACCACGGCTGCGGCCCCGTGCGCGTAGATCGTCTCGCTGGTCAACAAAAGGTTTTTGGACGGCACTGCGGCCGCCGTCGAAGCCGCGGAAGTTTCCAGGGAAAGCTTCTCCATAAACGAACGACTCCAGGAACCGGAAATCAACGAAACATCAATACCCTGAACTTGTTCTAAATATCTATTAAACTCTTCGATCAGTTTGCCTGTCACGTCAATTTCTCCTTCTCTGATGTTTCCCTCAACATCATTTCTTGTTTGTAACTCATTTAACTGTTCTTTAGTCAATCCATTCAAACTCCAATTAATTAATAGATTAGGTAAAGTCACCAATCTTAAAACCTCATAATTAAAATCAGTTAAAATAAATTTGATTGGTTTACTACCATTATCTTTTGTTTCGGTTATTAGTTTATTGAAAATAAATAAAGAAGGTAATCCAGTTCCACATCCTAATTCAATTATATTATCAAATTCACTTAATTGATTTGGGGTTTGGAACATTGAATTTAATTCATCAATTAAATCAAAGGAACACTCCCATGATTTTAATCCACCCTCATAAACTCCGTTAACTAGGTCTTCATCTGTTTTTCCAATTAAAATATTGAACTCTTCACTATTGTCTCCATCTTCGATCATTAATTGATGTTTAACATCAAATAGTTCTCTTCTATAAAGTTTTATATCACTGTTTTTTAAATTAACCTGTTCGTATGAAATTCTTGTATTGACTAACTTCTGAGAAAGTTCTGATAATTTGAAAACAATTGGTTCTTTAATAACTTGAATTTTATCAATGGGATTTTCAAATTTTTCTGAAAATTCATCATTATTTCTATCATTAATTTTTTTGCTAACAAAATCGCCAGACTCCAAATCTTCCTCCGTAAAACCAAACGAAAACCCCATTATACAATATATTTATAAATCCAATTATTACTAGTAAAAGAATTAATTGGAAGAAAACAAAAAAAAAAAAAATATTGAAATGTCCCGCACAGCCTGATTCTGATCGCGCTGTTCCTGAAATGCTGGCAATTGTTAGATACAATCTCGAAGTGGTATATTCTTGAAGAAACACAATACAAACCATAATGATCGATCTTTCAGAATATCAAGCTTATTTGGATGATGACTTTGATGCAATAACATTTGCAAACGAACTTTTAGTTTCAACAAACAATTTAAATGATAATAAACTTGATTTAATAACATCAATTAAAAAAATATCATTTGATGGAACAGAAGTTAACAAAAAAATTGAAAAATTATCAAATGAAAATTACATCAGTCTAATTAACAGCTTTAAAAGTTTAAAGGAATTTAATGATTTAATTAATAATACCGATAATGATAATACAAATAATATTGGTTTATCAATTAAGCAATTAAATTTATCTTACTCTAGATTGGATAATGAAATTCTAAAGCCTTATAATACCTCTTTGGAATTACATTCAGCATTAAAGAAAATTCATCAAACTTCAGATTTATTAAGAGCTTCAATTTATTTTATTTATTTAATTTCAAAAATTGAAGAAATTAATAAAGTTGAAATTGAATTAAATCAAAAACCTTTTAAAACTTTATTCAGATTATCGAATTTAATATATCAATTGGAATTACATTTAATTGACTCTCCTTTTTTAAAATCTTTAAAACTAATTAGGGATTATGATATTTTTAAAAATATCCAAATTTCGAAAATAATTGATATATGTAAAATGAATTTCAAAAATCCTAAACTATTCTTAGAATTTGACAATAGTTCCATTTTAAATTTATTTAATTCACTAATTTTAACTTCTCCTGAAATTTTCTTCAATCAATTTCAAAGTTTATTTAATAATTTAGTTGAAACTGCAGTTAATTTAATCAAAAGAAATTTAAATAATCCAAAAATATTTGATAAAATTTTTAAAGAAATATCAGCAAATGGTAATTTAATAACAAGAATGGATTATATAATGAATTCGGAAACTTGGGTGAGAAATGAGGATAATCAAGATGACGATAATACTGATGATGAACAGAAATCAATAAAACAAAAAACGATATTTGACAAACTAAAACCAAGATTACTTTTAAATTCTAAATTAATAACATTGTATTGGAAAGAAATTGCATTAGGTATTGAACCAAAATTTAAAGAAATCATAAGTAGAGGTGGGCCAATTTCAAAAAATTTAAAAAACTTCAGAGAAGATTTACATAAAATCATTAGAAAAAGTGTTTCGGATTCATTTTATCAAAATGAAGATGCTAGTGGTAACACTGATGGCTCTAAAAACGATCAAAATACTGAAGATGATATAAGTGACCAAAGTAATTCAAGTGTTAAACAAGACTGCATCGAAGTTATTATGATGATGAATAGTATAAGTTCTCTGGATACGAAACGTTAAAATGTATAGTCCTAGTAAATATGTATTTATCTATAATACAAAAGTAATGATAATAACTAATAACAAGATTATTCTGTTCTAAACACAGGTTGAGTAGTTTGGGTAACAGGTTTCTTGTTTTTCTTACCGCCTCTTCTCGTTGGTTTTTTAGTACCTTTCCTGAGAATGGCGTTCTTTCTCTTTTCAATATTAACCAATTCTTTCTTAAATACCTTTTTACGTAGTTTGGCATTAATCTTGCCGAGTCTTTTCCTTTTTCCTGGTCTATTCTTTCTTGATTCCTTCCTTTGTGAAATTATTTTATTTTCATCGTCAATTCTTTTATTTATGTCTTCTAATTTAGCTAATTTAAAATCATTGGGTATTATTAATTTTTCATGATTATCAATAATTGTATATCCTGTAACGGCAACACTTTTAAAATTCAATCTATCTTTTTCATCATATGATGCAAAATAATAGGAATCTGGTCGTTTTTGAGATTTTGCAAATTTATCATAAAAATCGTCTTCTTCCACATCTTCATTATTGTCAGTTAGACAAATTTTCACTAATTCAGTTTTACGATTATCGTTGTCTTTGGTACTGAAACCGGAAAATAATGGAAAAAATTCAACTTTTTCAGTTTTTTTGTTATCCCGAGCTTCTTCAAGTATTTCTTGAGCTTCTTCACCTTCAGGTTTTTGTTGGTCTTCTTCTTTAACTTCATCCTCTACAACATCAACTATTTCAAAATCGAATATATTAGAACCGTTGTTGTAGTCTGAATTTTCTTCAGTATCGACTTCAAAGGTAGACCCAGTGATTTGATCATCGTATAATTGTGATCTTGAAATCCTATTAGTAGATTAAAATATAGAAAAGATGTTAGTAAATGTATACTGTTCTGATTACTAAATATAATTCACGCATACTTTTGTAGATTCTGCATTTCTGCTAAGATATACTTCGAATCTTCTTCAAATCATCTTCAACACCAGGAGGTTCATTTTGATGTTAAAAAAGTAAATTCGGATCCGGACTCTAGAGTTGACACTTCGACGCGACTATTTTAATTATTTCCATTTCCAAAACAAAAAAAGAAATTTAATTCGGAACAAGATTGAATTCACGTTAGAGTCCTTTTCCATCAAACAACCCATCTCTCAAAATGTTAAGAAACCAAATCAGAAAGTTTTCTACCACCTTCAAACCTAACATGGCCAAGATGCAATTAATTGGTACCGTTGGTTCGGATATAAAATTCGCTCAAACTTCTGCTGGCAAAGATTATATCAGATATTCAATTGCCGTTAACTCAAAGTCTAAGGCTAATGAAAACCCTTCTTGGTACAATGTTGCTTGTTTCAATCCCCAGCAAATTAAATTTTTTAATGATTATTTAGGAAAAGGAGCTAAACTTTACGTGGATGCCGATGTTTCTAACTCTTCTTATGAAAAGTCTGATGGAACTAGAGGTTTTTCACTAATGCTTTTCCAAAACAATTTTGAAGTTATTAAATTTCCAAAAAAAGAAGGTGCAGAAGACACCCAGGAGCATCAAGAATAATCTCAATGGTTCCTTTAGAATGAAAAAGTTTAGTAATTTAGCTGTTAATGTTTGTATATCACTATGAATGCCTGTGTGCTATTTCGGGGGAAATTGTTTTTTGCCTTTTCTTTGCTTTTTTGTTTTTAATTTTATTTCTATAAATTAACTCTCTTTCTAATGAGTACTTTTGTGAGCATTCTTTTTGAAATATCTCCTCCTTTTTTATTTTATGGCTTTGATTTTTTTCCTTTTTAATTCAGAAAATATAGAACTTTTGTTCTAAGCTGGATACTTAATGATTTTGCTTATTCTACCAGACCTGTATATAATAAGCTATATACTTGATGTTACATCATTTGAAATAAGGGTATATATATAACCCTATTAGAATTAAATGATAAAGCACGTAAAGAAATGCTAAAAGGTAAACAAAAAGTAAACGGAACGCACAAAATACAAGAAAAAGTCCATAAGAAATATAATTCAACTAAAAAAAGGGAAGAATAAAAGAAGCATAGGAAAAAGTCTTGACCCCAAGAAAATGTTACTTGGAGCTTACTCCAGGGCAAAAAAAATCATTTCTTACCATAATAATATTCATGCTTTGAAATCTCACCTTCCATTGCTCTTAATTCTTTATCCAGCTCTTGCGTATAAGAAAATTCGTCATCGCCCACTGTAAATTCTGTTTCTGTTGGAGACATATTGAAGTCTCCAGAAGTATACTCTGATAAATTAGTCTTTCTGCGTTCGCTGGATGAGGAACTTCCTTCTTGGAATAATGTAGTAGGGCTAACCTGAGTAAAGTCATCATTGCTTTCGTATTCATAAAATCCTTTTTCTTTATCTGGCAAGAACTTGAATTCATAATCATCTCCTGGTGTATCATCCTCTTTTATACAATTACTGGCAGTGTTTGGGTCAAGCATACCAAACCTTTCCAAGCCTCTATTGAATTCGTCCATTCTTAGTTTTTCCTGATGTTCGTTAAGTTTCTTATCAACGTATGGGATTATTCTAAAGTAATTAACGTACATTTCAAATGCTGTCTTATTGCATGCAAACAAAAAAAAACTGAGAAAAGAAACAATAATGTAAACCCATCTGTCGAATTCATTTGAAGCTGAATGTGGATACTTAACGATGATATTCCAAAATAGTTTGCTATGAATTTCAGAACTGTAGAATTGATCTAACATTTCTTTTCCTGCAGTAATAACTGTGTATAAACACGATGGGGTGATAGCACCAATAACAATGAAACAAAAAATTAGAATTCGATAAGATTCCACACAATTAATTTTTGAATTTGTGATATCCAATGTATTTTGTAAATCTTTACCTCTTCTAACGAAGGAAACTAAAGTAATTATACTTGCAACCAAACTTGTGAAGCAGAAAAATATAATCCAAAAATAATAAACCAGAATACTAACTCTAAATTTGGACATACTAAATCTACATCCTGAGATATGAAAAATGTTATATCTTGCCGCTTGGCTAAAATAAGTGAAACCCATGATTAGTACTGGAAATAGAAGACAAGCACAAACTTCTGCAAATATTTTCAGTTTTTTATGGTTATCCTTCATCAAGGAAACGGTTTTTTTATTCATTAATAAAATAACCGACATTCGAGTTGTTATACAAAACACGCATGTTAAACAACCAACATTTGCACTAACTTGAATTCTAACCATGACATCACACCATCCTTCTCCATTCCAGGCACTAGCATAATCATCTCCTCCCCAAACGATAGCATCTACTAAACCCTTAAGATTCATAATTTGCAAAAAGAAGAATAAAACAAGAGCTGAGGCAAATCTTGTTCTGGAAAACCATAATATTGAAGGTATATTGATAATTAAACATATAACATGAAGTGCTATAAATGTTGCTTGTAAGTCTGTCATTAATGAAAAAATATATTTTATATCTTGATTAACTTAAATATAGTAGTGTTTATAGGATATCGTCCCTTTCTCTAGTAAGTCTGCTTCAAAGAAAAATCTTTGTAGGCAATTCAATGACTGGCATCTTGGTTATATAAGTATGATGTTGTTAGGAATAAAACGAGTCCGACACAAGTTTTGAAAAAGGTCCTTTCATAGCCCAATCTGGTAAGCATGTACTTTTATTAGCGCTGCACCTTGAACGTAGCTCATTAAAAAAGTGAGATCATAGAAATATGAATTATAAGAATTGCCTTATTATATGAAGCTTATACGCTACTAAGCTTGCTAGTTTTAAAAATGTTTTTGAGGCAAAATGGAGAAAGAAGTAGCCGTAATCTATAAAAGTTAAGGTACATGAAGGGGGTTGCTTAGGTAGTTTGATTCCAGATCATCTACTTTCTTGTCCTTCCACCCAGGCATTTATCCACATGTGCAGCAAATCTACTTCCTGCAATTCTCCTATCACAATTGGAGCACTTAAAATAGAGATCAGAACCATTTGTAGTTCCATTGGAGGTTCCATTTTGAGCATTCAGATTCTCATTAGCTTGATTATTTAATCTGGAAGCACTCAATGCATTAACGTAAATGTCCTTTCCATTTTTAACAAAGTCGAAACGTCCAATATCAGACTTGATAGGGAAATCAGGTTGGGGTGTACCATTAACTGATGAAGCTTGAGAATTGTTATGTGAAAAACCAGAAACATTATTATTTTTATTGACTTTTCGTAGAGATGAAAGACTTTCTCCATTTGTAGACCCATTTGAATCGCTACTTGGATAAAAGGGATTTGTAGAATCAACGAATATGGGATTTAAAGAAGTTCCATAGATCTCTCTGGTTACTTTTTCATTTAGTACTGATTCAGCAATAGTATCTTGAATGATGTGCACCAGCATGTCTTCTAGGATGGAAATAGAAACAGATGCAATAGTGAGTTGTTCAGACATTATTGATAAAAATAATATTAAAGGTTGTTATCTTATAGACTGAAATGGACGTTTGTTTCCGTATGCTAGAACAGTCAAACCCTTGTTCATCTAAAACTTCAGAAAAGTGTTTCGAGGCTGTGAAAAACTAAGTGTTGAAGAAGAATCAAGATCGGTTAAGGTAGTTGCAGTAAACAACAGGTACGCATACAATGGACTTAGACCCAGAAGAAATACCTCTACTTGGGGGTGGAGGGTCACAAGATATAGATGAAGAAGATAAAGATATTCAGGATTGGTCAATTTTGAAAGGTATACGAAAGGGTGGTAAAGCGTTGCCTAAGAGAGGTGAGAAGGATTTTGAACCAATATTGGACTTGGAATCAAATACTCTAGGTAAAGTCTCTGATTATGATATTGATGCTATTTCGAATGCACAAAATGTTATGTTTGAAGCTTTGGCTAAGAAACGTGGATTTATGACACCACTGGACAAGCTTCCATCTTCCACCATTTACTTGGATCTAGATCAAGACAACAAATGTTTTATGTTCCATCCTGCTGGTAAGTTTCTACATAGTATGGGTGAAATAGACAGGCATGGTATATGCTATTTAAAATTTGAAGAGGCGGTTTATTTGGTAGAAAGAGGTACCTGTATATGTAAAATATACAAGGAACTATATGGTGAAGGTTATTCCAACAAACTTCCTCCTGTTGATCTAGAAAGTTTATACGCAATACTAATGAAAAATACCCAACATTTGAATGAATATCTAGTCTATTCTATTCTGAAAAGAAATGGTTATACAGTTTCAAGACATTCTAAAAATTTTGAAAATATCGGAAAGCAAGAAGCTATTGAAGATATAAATAAACCCATTTCCTCTTTATCATTATGGGACCGATTATGGACTTTTGCATCTTTTATTGTTTCTAAAATTTTCACTAGGGTATTCAAGTCATATTCTTCCATGTTAACATCAATTAGGTCATCATTACTTCCCGAAACTATAACACGTAAGAGCGCATCAAAGAATCCACTCCAAGATTATTACCACATAGTATTTGATGTTTGGAAACCATCTTCCTCCTACAAAAAAAGGTCGCCACCACTGCCAGACTACCAAGTGGTTATCGTTGACGCTCATAGAAGTTTTCCAAATGGTGATATTTTGGAATCATTATTTGAAAAAACAAAATTGAATGAAGAAGGTAGTTCTAATGAAAGGAAATTTATAAGTATAAATCAAAAGGTCCAAGAAAATAATAGACGAATAACATTTGCTATAGTAGATAATGGACTAGTTAATTTTGTTACCTTTAGAAGTTGTGATTTCGAAAAACATGGTTTTGTTTGGAAAAATGATTTTTATCTGGGTAAAAAAAATATTCGATAATTCCTGTATGGACTAAAAAAGATGTCTGCAACTCTTCGTATTTACTTTTTTTATCGAGAACGTTCAAAGAAAAAGCGAAACTCAAACCACAAAGTAGAAAGGGTACATGTGAATATTATTTTAAACAGTGTTAAGTAAAAATTATGAAAGGTGAAAAACAAAAGTAGCACCGGTTGGTTTCGATCCAACGACATCAGGGTTATGAGCCCTGCGCGCTTCCACTGCGCCACGGTGCTTTAACAGATCAAACATGGACTTCGGTGCTATACATTTGCGTGCAATATATATCTTGATCAAATGTGTATACTATGTACTCTGTGGTATAAAGCAAACACAAGTTGAATATAAATAACTTTATCTGAAGTAAGTTTGATTGTGTAACTATAGGAAATTATAAGTTGTTTATTTTACTAATTAAAAGTTATCCCATTCAAATTCCAAGAGCTGAATTGAAAAGGAACAGAGCGTAAGTATTTATAACCACAATAAAACAGATTAAAACCATTAATCAATCATCTCAAATGACAAATACAAGATCACTTGGTAATAAAACGAACGTGACAAAGCGGGACGAAACATACGGTCTTAGATTATTTATACTATTAATAAGACTACGGTAATAGTTTATCGAACATATAATATCGTGAAATTTTGGAGATGTTGATTTTTAGCCACAATGTATGCTTTTACTAAACATTTAACTATAAGATAAATTATTTATCATTCATATAATTTCCATATATTCACATTCGTAAGGTTGGAATGAAGGTGAAGAATCTCAATTCGGTATTAAATCGGCCAGAGTATCGGTTGCGGCCATCAAACAGCGGGAGTGACACACAGATGATGTTTTCCTTTAGTTTTGCATCCAAGCTACTTACTTTTCCTTCAAACTCTTGATCGTGGCCTCCCAACTGATAATTATTTCACTAAAAGACCCAAGATTGAAATCATATAAACATTTAATTCTCACTCGGTTTGCATTGTATCGTTATGTTTGCACTTTCTCTGTAATTCCCCCTCCCCCCTCATTGATAATGAAGAGCCTAATCACTTAAACTTCGCTAACTTAATCCTCATTCCTCATTTTCTGTCACTTTGCAACCCTTTAAACGTTATACCGATAAGTTTCTTACTTAAACTTGAAGTTTTTCATTTACAACCTTGAACCTAATGCTCACTCAAAAGAGAACCCACCAGTCAGTGCCATGTTTTCCCTTGTAACCATGACCTCATGCTCCTTACTGTTTATAAACTAACTGGAACCATCAAAAGTTACAATTAAGAATCCACAATTTAAGGAATTTACTTAGACGCTCTTGATGTATTAATGATATGCTTAAAGGTTTTTTTTTTCGTCAGCTTCTGGGTTTATCTCTCGTAATAACCCTGATTAGATAGAGCTTTGGGGAAAAAAAACGTTACCCTTAAACAACAACACTTAAATCTATTAATCAAAACATTTACCAAAAGAAGATCAAAGAAAAAATATTGTTCAGTGTCTAAATTAGAAACTTTATTTAAAGAACGGGTGTCGGGAGATTCGAAAATCAAGGCATTTATAGCTCTGAAATTTCCTCTCAAATATAAGACGATCCATCTTCCAAAGTCTGCTTTGATAAAAAATCTATCTAATATGATTACCGCAAGATGCCGTCCTTACTTAAGCACATCCAAGTGAATGTATATCAAACTCATTTTCTTGTTGATTTCGATTGAATCCACTTCACTAAAATGATAAATTATGTAGTTTTGTTTGATAAGTAAATAGCCGACGATTCGCAGCTGTTTGTATGTTCGCCTCGTTTAAATTCGCTACCAGTTAGTTTGGATCAAATCAAGTTCGTTCAGATTCAATCTTTCTTCTTCTATCTGCATATTTCTTCCCAAATAAACGAGGAACAACCATGTCATTCACGATGATACCAAGGCTGGCGTTGAAAAGGCAGATGCTTTTTCAAAGTTCAAAATTTCACTCATATTCATCGTTTACTAGAACAACACACTTTAATTTCAAACCTTCACTAACAAGATTCATTTCTAATTCATCTGAAAAAAAATTACCTATTACAATTTCCAATTCCCAGCCTGTTTTTACACCAGAAGAGGTTCAAGCAGCTAAAAAATCTAGATTGAAAGGTTTAGGATATGTTGGAAAATTCCCAACTCCAATTATTCCGTATATGGAATTAATGCGTATTGAAAAACCAATTGGAACTTTATTATTATTAAGTCCTTGTATGTGGTCAATTACCATGGCTGCATATATGTCAGCTGCTCCGTTGCTTCAAACCGCTTGGATGCTGTCTGTTTTTGCAGTTGGGGCTTTTGTCATGAGAGGTGCTGGGTGTACTATAAATGATATTCTTGACAGAAATTTAGATAATAAAGTTGCAAGAACTTGTGAAAGACCAATTACATCAGGTAGAGTTTCAGTCAATAAGGCTATTGGATTTTTAGCTGCGCAAATGGCTGTTGGTTGTTTAGTGTTATTACAACTACCGTTAGATTGTTTCTTGTTAGGGGCATCTTCATTAGTGTTAGTTGGTACTTATCCTTTATTTAAAAGATTCACTTATTATCCTCAAGTTGCTTTAAGCTTATGTTTTAATTGGGGTGCCTTACTTGGATTCCCAGCAATGGGTGTTTGGGATTGGCCTGTTATGCTTTCATTATACGCTAGTGGAGTCTTGTGGTGTATGCATTATGATACTATTTATGCCCATCAAGATAAAAAATATGATATCAAGGCTGGCATTGGATCAACCGCATTAGCCTGGGGTGTCCATTCAAAAAAAATATTTACTGGCCTTACTATTGCTCAAATGGCTTGTTACTCTCTATCTGGATTTTTAGCGGGCATGGGTCCTGGCTTTTATTTAAGCGCTGTTGTTGGTGGTTATAGATTATTTGATATGATTCGTAAGGTTGATCTAGATGATCCAAAATCTTGTTGGTATTGGTTTAACTATAATATCAAAAACGGTCACGTTTTCTTCTTTGGTATCTTTTTTGATTATTTATTACGTTTAGCAGGATTTATATGATCTGAAGTGTCTGTTGGTCTTCACTTAAAAGAATATTTGGTTTTTACTTACATTTTGCAGCTCATTCAATTTTTTTTATTTCTCCATAATTACTTTATAGAGACGTTTAGTTCTTGTCATTATTTTAATTTTTTCATAAGTTATATGATAGCTTTACCCAGCTGAAGAACAATAACTTATAGAAGGAGACTGGCTTAGCTTTATATTGCAAGCACATTCTTTTACAATTAACTGCAAGTGAGTTATATATATATGGTAAATTTATAATTGCAAATAGTGAACTTAAATATTAAATATGTTACAACAAAATAATCTTATAATAGAGAAAACTTAAGAAGTTTAAGAAACATAGTGAGAAGACAGACCATATCCCGTCTCGTCTTCTGTTAATTCTTTTCCTTGAGTTTATTATTAACGAACTTATTTAGCATTAGAGTTCATCTTTCTCTTACCACCTGGAGTAGTAGCAACGTTAACGAATCTTCTAGTGTATAGTAATCTCTTGTAAGCTCTTCCCTTTGGCTTCTTTGGTTTTTCGGTTTTGTCAACCTTTGGAGTTTGTGACTTAACTTTACCTGCTCTGGCTAATGAACCGTGAACTTTACCCTATAAAAATAAATTTCATCATATTGATGATATAATGTTAGTATACTTTATATTTTAAAAAAATTGAATCCCACGGTCCTTAAAATAATTGAACGAGAGTATATCCGTAGTTGAAATATTGCATGCTCAAAGGAAGTTTCATCAAGTGTGCAAATTATATGTATTTATTAAGTAATAACTGTTTTTGTTGAAATGAACACTAATCGTAAGCCTTCACAAAGTGTAAAAATATTAGAGTCATAATTTTTAATACTCTTTAAATATTTGGATATATCCACAAATTGTGCTTCTAGTTACAGATTATTCATTTTTTTTTTTGCTTGAACTGCTGAAACTTTGTACTCTGGTCATATTATACTTTCTTATAAGTTATTCCGTCAAGCACTTGTATCACATTACGGCAGGCCCGTCAATTCAATTATCTAGTTCCCGTTTCCCAAAGTTTAGTGTCTGCATACCATTTTGAATTTGTAATGTATGTAGTTTTACAGTACTAAGAGTATTTGCCCTTCAGCTCTTCGTTCAAATCATTTTGTTAGATGCTCGCGATACCGCAAAATTTAAACATATAAGGGCTTTTCAACCCTTATTCTATACACGTGATCATATCAAATGTGGCGCGTCCAGATTGAATTTTTCTAGAAAGGAGGCTGTTTAATAGGCTTATCTGGCGAAAATAGATAATTCAATTGGGTAGCCTTGCCACTCTGGATATGGAAAATATTTAGTCGGTCTTACCATCACGAATCTAGAAAGTGCAATAAAAAAGTAAATGAATTCCAGCAACTAATATGAATTTAAAGTGTGAACAGCAGCAATTTATTCACCCCGAATCACCTTTAAGTAGACGATTCAAATAGCGGATGCAATACATGCGAGCCTGGTCCGAAAATCGTGAAGCTTAATTTCGAAAATCAGATTTAGCCATTTATCATATATTAGTACATTGATTCCCCGTGGTTAATTTATATGTTGTAAGGTATTTAAAAAAATATCATTAAAATAAGAACTAAAGTATATAAAAGGTCACTTAGTGATATACTGTCGTAAAGTACAATAATACTACAGCTTGCTGTAGTTATTTTAAACTTTGACTAGAACGATCAGAACTGCTACAGAAAGAACAACAACAGATAAACAAATCGATAAAATACCTGTACTACTAGCAGGAAATTCGTTCCTAGTCGTTAGAAGCTTCTGAACAGCAAAATATCTAGTTGTACCGATACCTAAAGTTAAAGTTCCAATTAAAATAAAACATAATCCAATGGCTTTGCTGAACTTATCAAAAAATTCTTTATTTGTGCCATCTTCATTTCCTAATTTCAATAGTTGTGTAACAGCAACACCAATTGATGCTAAGCTCAATGAAGTACGTAACCAAGCTAAAAATGTTCTTTCGGACGCTAGGTGATCTCTTGCGACTGGACCTTTGTTTTCAAGCAGTAAAGAACCAAAAGAAAACCATGTTTCGGGTTTCTTAATAGACGAATGTTTAGGTTTAAGAATTGATGATCTCCTTTGAGCATCCGGCTCTTCCTGAAATTGTGTCTGAGCCTGGTCTAAATTAAGTGCTGGGTTCTGTTCTATAGTACCATAATATGATGTTATAGAGTTATTACTTCCTGCAATTGGTGATGGTGTCTGTGATTGCATTGATGGTGAAAATGTATATGTTATCGTAAACGAGGGAAAAATTTAGCCACACTATTATTACTGGATTCTGGACCTTAATATGGAGTAAAGTAGAGGTTGGCCTGCTTGAATGTGATTCTAGTCGGACTCTCCCCCAAAGATAGCTGTCTTTTCAACCGTTTTTAACTAAGAGGGAAGATTTGCTTTTTCTGATTGTTGTGTGGTTGTGGAGAGCATTTTGGCTTTACAAATACGCCACAATAGGTATGGTCCTGCGTAATTTAATGTCTTCGAAAATTCATGGTTATTGGTTATTATGGGGTATACAATTGATCCTCATACTGCAGTTGCAGGCATTGCAACCATTAAAACAAAACCAAGCACACCAGAAATACGATGCTTATCTATAGTTATAATAAAAAAAAGTTAGTATTTCCTACGAACAGCTTGCATGACAGATCAAAAACTACACATACCGTAAAAGTTAATAGGAAAACAAAAACTACTATGGGAGAACCACTTTCAAAAGCAGACTCCTTCTTTGATGCATGAATTGGAAATACCATTGCTTGTAGAGTAAAATATCGCAACATACCCAGAATTGCAACAAGCGTTCCACAGACCAGAGAGAATACTCCAATGGGTTTTCCAAATGATTCAATAACATTAATATCATGTAGTAATTTATTTAGTAAATCTCCATTTATATCTGACAAATCTGAAATTTTCTTTAATTTTAACTGGTCTGATTCTGTAACAGAGTACTTTATAAACTGTATCATTGAAACCCCTAATAAAATGAAAGAAACGCAAGTCCTTGTATATGCAAGCACTGTTCTTTCATTGGATAAAGAATCTCTTGCTTGATTTCCAGATTGGAGTATTCTTGATTCAGGTATTACTTTTTTGAACTTGGCCAGCTTTTTTAAGCTTATCCTTGTGGTATTGCTATCATGGCCATTGCTTGTTGACCCATCCAACCAACTTGACAATTCAATCTCCTCTCCTTGAGCGTTGCTAGTCATAATGTAAACTCTTTTGAGCTCTTCGATGGATTTTGCAAGTTAACTCAACAAAAATTTAGATAAGTAACTAATTGGAAAAATATAGATAACTAAAAGTCAAATATTCCTCGCACCTTCCACTGGCAGCAGTAAGAGTAGTCGTTAGGTCTACACATAAAAACGGACTATATGATACGTACAAAATATTGAAAGCTGAAAATGTTTGTTTAGGGATTTGGTTAGTAAAAATGTTTGTTTTAAAAATTTTAAGAAAAGAATAATCGTTTTACTTACAGCTAGCAAGACTACAAATATTGGAAACATTTCAATTTTCCCAACCAAAAATTTGTTCTTGTACAAACTATTCAAATTAATAAGATATCTTTGTAGTCCAATCCCCAAGATATATATAGAAAGCGAGCACAAAGTTAACACTAAGGGATAAATGAACTTTGAATAGACATCCATTTGCTTATTTAACTTGTTGATGCTAAATTCATTTGGAACATTTTCTTCAACTATTGTAACCATTAGTGAAATCATAATCTTTTTATATACCTGAGCTATGGTCACTGCACATACCAGTAACGTAACACTAGCACGAATATAAGCAAATGATGAACGTTCATTAGCCAATTGATCTCTTATAATGGATTGAACGTTAGGGAACTTGTACCCAAACTTGAAATAAAAATTGAGTGACTGCAGTCTATTGTTCATGTATAACTTTTATAATATGGTATGTTATAGCTTTGTATAAAATTTCTACCCTTCTAAGTTGTACAAACGAAGGAGTCCATGAATCTCCGAATTCTGAATCTGGTTAAAAGATAACAGTGAAGTTGTGGCGCATGCTATATATATACCGCTGCTCAAAGCTTATGTTGAATAAGATAAATTAAAGTTGTTCGAAATAGATTCCAATTTTCAATAAAAGGATATATTAGAGAATAGAGTACACACACAAGAAATATATATGGAAAGAGACAAAAAAGTCCGCTTACATAGTAGTTAATATAAAATGTAAATAGAATGTAAATAAAACAGATCACCGTCACTTAAAGACAAATAACTGCTGCCTTTTCTTTCCCACCGTAAATGTCTGATACATTCTTGTAATTCCGAGGCTAGCATTAATTGTGGGTCTGCCCATTGCATTAATTGGAACCACCACCTTACAAGTATTCAATTTTCCAAATAATTCAGAATATATGTAGTTGAATGCCCTTAGGACTGAAATATTACCCAAGCTAATGTTTTGGGAAGCTCGTGACAAAGACCCCCTTTTCGGTGATGTGGTTAAAAAAGTTGGAAAAGTCAGAAATGTCCTTCCTTCATTATTTCCAATAGTATCAATAATATTCATATTACTTTCTGTAGTGAAGTTGTATTACCCGTTTCAGTGATAATTATAAGAGTAACAGCAATGGCAGTATGTTAGGGTTGAGGTATTAGATGAGGAGGTTATTGAGATGCCTAGAGTTACCATGTGGAATCAAGACCTAAGGTTATTGTAATATGCAAAGGATTCGTTGCAAAATTACCCAATATATTTTTTGGACTTGTGTTGGTTTCTAAGTATCAATCAAACATGAAGTAATTCCAGCAGAAACAGTAGTTACCTTAGAGATATGTATTGATGAAGGAATGTTGATAGTAACTGAAACTATATCATCTGTGGATGTACCTGTATAAAACATCGGCAATGTTATTAGCATTACCGCTATTACCATCACCTACAGCTTTAACCGTAGAAGAAACCACAGAACGCAACATTATAAAATACGATTTAAAAATCTTTTTTGAATGAAGGTAATCTATTATCTGAAATTAAAAGCTAAACAAGTTAGATACTGTATAAATGGCTAGAGTTAAATGAGTGCAAATATCTTTCAAAGAGAATCCCAACAAGAAATTAGATTAAGCGCTTAAAACTATGGTAGCCATCTCAATTGATTTTGCGTTTTCCATCTATAATATACAAAATGACAAACTTTAGTAATTAATGATCAATGGTCGTATTCAACTAGTGATCATTGGTTAATGTGTCCCGGTAAATTAATCTCTTTATAGTCAAGATGGACAAAACATCTTTCCACAAAAGGCAAGGTTTCAATGGCATATTGAAGTGATTCACCAAGATCATGACAGTCTTCCATCGTTAATTTGTTGTCCATAATAACATCAACTTCAACATTTATCAAATCACCAACATGATAGGTTCTAAAGTTCTTAATTTTTTTAATGTTATCACTAAAGCGAACAATCATGTATAAAATTTGTTGATATTCTTCTTTTGAAGCATTTGCACCACTCAAATTATTAATATGTTCAAATGCAGTTTCAGACCATTGAATAATCACATATATACATAACAATGAAGCACCCGCTGAATCTACCCACCACCCATTTATAATATATCCAAAGATAGGAAAAACTATCGAAAATAAATTAAAAACAACATCAGTTTTTGCATCTTCAGCTAAGGCTTGAACAGACGAGTTGTCTATACTTTTACACCATAAGTAAAGGATCACTTTAACAAATATGGTTAATAGCATAACACTGAGTGAAAATATCGTTAAGGTGACAATCTCATGGTCGCCATCCATTAACTTGTTCACCGAATTCAATAAAACCTGTGAAAATGAAACCATAATGATAACAGAAAACACTAAAACTCCAAGTGGTTCTAATTTCTTTCTACCAATTGGAAACATGGATGATTTGATCGATGCATACTTATTTGCAAAAAAGATAATAAATGTTGATAATAAATCCAATATTGAATCAACCAAGGAAGCAATTATTGACATAGACCTTGTTAAATAGGCAACAACAATTTTGCCAAGAAGTAGAATGATATTGGCAACAAAATTAACATTTATAGCTCTCTCCACTATATACTGATTTTCTTCTGGATATATTCCCAACACTTTATCAAGTGCAGTTCTTTCACCAGTAAATTCATCATACATCTCAATCATATCTCTATGAATACCTGAATCAAGTAGCTCATCGATTGACTTGTATCTTTCAATATATTCATTCTGTTCCTCATAATACTTTTGAAACTTTTTGCTTTTCATTTTTTTTATTTCTTTATCGCTTTTTACATAGTTTGACCATTCCATCAAACTTGATATATTACCAATTAATCGATATGGTCTCATATCCCTTAAAGAGTTAAGTCTTTTAGATAATTCATTGCCATCAACAACTGAGCTTCTTCTTCTCTCTGAATTGACTGGGTTGTTCACACTGAAAAATCGTAGATCTGTTCTACTTTGGTTTGGTGAGCCAAAAAAAGATTGAGGAACAGAACCATCATCCCCTTGGAAAGGTGTACTAGGTGGAACTACATTTGAGCCTGTGGATTGATAGTTGCTTTCGAATCCTTCAAACAAAGGGTCATTTTGATTGACGATTGTGTTCTTGTACTTTGTTGACATGCCCCCCCACCCCAAGTGTTGTGTATATATCAAACCTTATGAAGCCGATAATGAACAGAAGTTGTCGGTTGTATCTTGCTTCTTGCTGAACTTAACCATAATAGGGCAGCATATTCAAAAATTTAAACAGAAACTTGGCGGAAGCACGACTTCTTAGCGAACCAAACTTCGCTACAAAATATGGTGCATGATAACCTAAAACATTTATACGGTTTAATTTTTAGGTTCATGAGATTCTTTTAGGTATAAATACGTAAGACCAACAACAATATCTTCATTTTCTAGAAAAGAACAATTAAGTTTTAACGTTCAACATCTCATCAAGCAAAACTGGCCCATGAAAATCTTCATCATCTATTTTATCAATGCACCATTTTGCAACTAGTTGAGTAGAAATAGGTGCTCGGATTATTCCATCCAATAAATTTCTCAACACTTGCTCATTGAATCCATTTGCACACTGTAGTGCTTGTTTAATCTTACTTCTCATGTCAGCTTCTTTGCTTAATTCATCGTACATGAATCCGGGGCGTAGAAATATTGGTCTTAAACCAGGTTGTAACTGATATAAATCATATTCAGCTTTTCTTTTGGAGTCAATGTATCCAGATGGAATACCTGGAAATCCACGGTCAGCAGAAATATAAGCAAATGCAGGTTTATTCTTATTGACTTCAATTAATGTCTCACCTAAAATTAAAGCACTTTCAGTATTTATAGCATCATAAGTATGATTTAAGTAGTTTGATGACTTTTTCATAGGATTTGGTGGGGTAAATAAACCTTGAAGTTCATTGATAATTCCATCGCTTGATCTGACTGCTTTCTTATAATACTGGTTTTCCAATAGAATTCCTATGCTATGAACAACCCCCTTGACATCTCTTAATTCGTCTTGGTAGGTTTCTGGTTTAAATATATCACCTTTCATCCATTGAACCTTATCAACCCAAGCCATGTCGGATTGTAAAAGCTTAGTAGGTTTAGATCCTGATGAAGTAATTGACTTGACTTTATAACCTCTATTGACTGCATTTTCACATATTCTTCTTCCTAAACGAGTAGTTACGAAGATGTCAGTAAACTGAATAATACTGAAAAAGTCTTAGAACAACATACCTAAGAATCCATTACCACCGAACACTGCGATTGTTTTAACTGATGCTGCTGTACTCATTTATAGTATGATTAAATGTACTCTATAAAATAATGAATTGAAAAGCAGCAAATCACCTTTTATATTTAATACATGAAGCCTGACACCACTCTTTAATAATGTGGGGTCGATCGACGAAAACAAAAAAAAAGTGCAAAGTTAATCACGCGACTTTGTAATCACATGATATCTAAAGCATGATAGAGCAATCACGTGTACAGTCAAGTTTTGGTAGTTAGTTACCCGGTCGTAATGAGCCTCACCACGCAAATGTTTTTTGTGTACACGCAATCTCATTTGACAGCTGCCCGCACTCACTTTGATTTTTTCAATTATTTTGTTCAACTTAACTTCTTAAATTTTAAAGGTCTTCTCAACACAGAAGTATTGATACATATATTACAAAATGGTATGTATCTTTCAATATCATATTTACTCCATCAAATACCTGCATCATATACTTGAAAACTTGAGATCATAAACAACTTGAAACGAGTTCATGGACCTTGTTACCTTGTTTTTGAATACAGCACGTCCAATGAAAACGATCAGGAAATTGTCAAAAACCAATTTGTAAACTTTTTATCAATTGGAAGATTTACAGTTATTTGATTAAATTTTATCTGTGTATGAAAAAGATGTTTGGAAAGGATAATTTATCGAGGATTTCAGTCTAGTGACAGAAATATAAGAAGACCTAGGGTGATATACTAACTATTTTTAATTTAATTAATAGGATTCAAAAACTCCAGTTACTTTAGCTAAGGTTATCAAGGTTTTAGGAAGAACCGGTTCCAGAGGTGGTGTCACCCAAGTCAGAGTTGAATTTTTAGATGATACTTCAAGAACCATCGTTAGAAATGTCAAAGGTCCAGTCAGAGAAAACGATATCTTATGTTTAATGGAATCAGAAAGAGAAGCTCGTCGTTTAAGATAAATATATTCAATGTTGTTAACTTATTTACTACATTTATTAATATTAATAACTACATAACACCATAGTATATTTTATTCTATAAAACTTCATAATTCCAAAATTACAAAATTATTTGTATAATATCATTCTAATGTAGAATTTAGATAGATGACAACTATAAATTAAGTTGTATCTTCTGAATTACTTTAAATTGTAAATGTAGTAATGATGTATGTAACTTAGTTAAGGTGAGGTGCGAGGGTTAGAATTTCGCAGTCACTGGATTCTTACTGCGCCACCTTTAATTCTCGCCAAATCAGCTCGTCTATAATAAGTGGTAGCCATTTAAAGTCCGATACTTCATATCTGAATTAAACTTTTAAAACCTAAAGAAATATTAGATACCACCTTAAATGAACATTATAGTTATGTTATCCTAATACACATTTAAGGTTGTTCTGCCATTTTGAAGTTGTATATAATTTACAGTATTATGGTTTGTGTTGCCCAATTCACTTAACTACACTTCCGTAGACACCTAGTTCTATTTCACATGATGGTCATTTCATTTAAGAATGATGGGTAGATTAGTGCTATGGTATACCGAAAACTTTATATTCAATATGTACTTCATTCTGCTCTATTTGATTGATTATCCTCATTTAGGCTGGTGAAGGTGCGTTGTGGGATACATGTGGGAGTAATAGCTAAATATAATATGTTTTGCTAACCACCAACTTGGTCGCGTCAAACCATTTAATCACTTTTAGGCACTAACGTGTAAACATAATTGCCTGATAGAGACAAATGATGCGATTACCAAAAGTTCATATCCCACCGAGTTTTAGTGCAGTAATATAGCTCCAAATTCTACATGTAGAGCTAGTTATTAATATATCCCCAAAATGATCTTCCGCAGTATTGGTAGTACTCCCAATGTGTGCGCCTTTGTGGGTGCCTCCTTTACCCTCCTTTCCCAATTCCAGAAGGTGGAATCAGTTATGATAACATATCCCCTCTCAACCACAGAAACCCACTATTTCAGTATCTACAAGGAAGTTGTTTCTGCACCGGAATTAATAAGTGCAAAGAAAGCTTGTGGCCGCCTTCTTACCGAAAATAGCAAAATAGTCATGAACTAAATCTGTATACGGGATATGCGCAATAGTCTAAACTTAAAATCTGAAAACAAACGCACGTAGATATTATATTATACTAAGTGGTTCAAATTTCAGTGAAGGTTAATGGAGATTACGAGTCAAGATCGTCTTCATCGATCCCAATGCAAATGTATATTATATATATATATATGACACGTACTTCAAATGTCACTCGTTCATGGGTGTTGATGATATATGATATATGGAAATTACAAATACACTGATAAAACAGAAGTGCCATATATTGCACGTAGCTAATTTCAACTGAATAAAAAGTTGCGTGTACCCAATTAACTGGTTGTGCAATAATCAAACCTTGCACCCAATTCGGAAATGCGAAACTTTTTTCTGCGCTCTATTTTACATTTGAAGATTGAGAAATCTAGCTTCCAGTTATGCACGCGGACAATTAGCATCCATATATACATATGATGATCTTGAATCACGGCAACTGATATAGACCTTTGTTCGGACCCCCCGTAAAAAAAAAAACTCTATAAAAGATGAGCTTTTTCCTGGTCTTTCTCAAACGAACTTTTTTGTTGTGTTCTTTTCTCCGTCACTAGTTATATCTTCATTCCAGTTATCTTACTTTAGAGAGTTCGACACCAGAGTGTATGTTTAAACGCGAAGGTTTCTTTCATTTTAATTAGCTTTAAAGTGTTAAGTTGTTTTCGATGTTTATTCATGGTTGTCCTTTTTAAAACTGCTTAACTGTCATTCTCCGTTTCAGTGATGGGTTATTAACTTCTCCCCAACTGTACAAACCGTCTCCATTGTTACGACCTTCGATGCTTTTTGTCAAACTTCAGATCATCCTCTCAATTAGGCTTACGGTCTAGCTGCTACTTATTTTATTTGCTTGGAACACAAATGAAATTTCTTCTTTTGCAGTTAGGTCACTTATTGTTCATTGGTATAGGTTTTTGTTACTTGAAATGTTTTGAAGTCTGGAACGCTTTATATTCATTTTGGTTTACCTATATTTTAATGTGATGATTTGAAATGTTAAATTATCGTTTACCAATAATTCTTGCATTTATAAGAATAAAGCAATGGTTGGAACGCATTGTTTTTTATTCACGATACTTGCTTAAATGTTATTGTTGCTTTAGTTGATTTGATTAACAATTAATGTTTAATCAGTGCTGACGATTATTTTTTGAAGTTAGAGTTGGTGAGATTTGGTTGGCGTTTAAGTTTAATAATCTTTTCGTTGTTTCGAGGTTTACAGTTTAGTTCATATCTTGGTTATGATAACTAGTTGTCCATAATAGACAAACTGAAATTATTCCAAATACTTATTCCTTTTTACATTTTTTTTTTCTTGTCATGTGATAATTTATAGACTGCTGTACATTATTTTTTTCCTGCTTTTATACCCCTTTCTGCAAAAAAATTTCTATTTTGAACATATTCAAGGATTACTTTGAAAAGTAAAATCACAACAATTTTGTTTGTAAAACACGTAAACCAAATAAAGATAAGTTCTAGTAAGTATGGGAGCTTCACGTGTATAATATAAATCGATATGTAAAATCAAGTTAAGCGCGAGAATGTAATTTAATTTTGTATGGTGGTGTGCTCATAATTTACGTCATAAATTCTGGCAAATATAAATTATATTGTCTTTCACTTGAAAATGCGTGCTATTACTTAATTTTTAACTAATTTCAGATGTATGCACTGAAGGTACATTAAAAATCGCTTGATACCGCATCAAATCGCTTTAGTTGTAGTATGGAAAGTTATAAAATGTAACTTGATTAATGTTCAACTTAACATGTTTTATATAGTTAATCTACTCCCATTAGTAAAACTTATTTTTTGTTTTTATTATCAACAAAAGGATTATTGAAGAACATGTATACAAGACGAAGATTTTCAAAAAAAAAAAAAAAAGAAAAAATTCAATATACTTAAACCATTCACGAAATAGGCACTAATTCTACTTTATCGGCCCATATTTCCTTAATCCAACTAAAACTGCAAGATGATCGTTTGACCCATATTTAATAATGGCTCACACAAATTCTTGCCAAAAAAAGGTCATGGACATTTCAATTGAAAGCATCTCATCATCGTAACTTTTATTAAAACAGATTCGATTTTTCACTGCTTGAAACCCATCTCTAGGGTAACAAGTTATAGCTTTATATAATTTATTGGGACCACATACTGTTAAGGTTAAGATCACTTTTTCACATAATGGAATTAGACTATCCTAAACAATTGAAGTCGATTTATTCTAGCACGTGTATGTAATCACGTGCTCTGAGGAAATCCACTTAAGCTCAATTTTACGATACTAATAATAAATCCATGGATGTAAATAAGCTGAAATCAAGGCATTCTATCTGCATGTTGTATGGAAATGTTTTCAATCGTATATGGTAATCGTGGTAGAGTATGTATATAAGCTTACTTGTGGTGATGAGATTGGGAATGGGGTTTCCGGACCAATTACATAACCCATGGAGTCAGTTGTTTTTTCCCTCCTGTCCCAAAAATTGTGTTGCGCGGAGCTGGTTAGACAAAGTGCGAAGGGTTTAAGCTGATAAGGTCTGTTCCATCAAGCACCGAGCTTCCCCACATTAACAGCATGGCTACTAACGACCCAAGTGATTTAGCCATTGATCCAAGTAAGATTCAAGATAAATTTTTTATTGATCTTTCGACTGCTGATACAAAAGAGCCGAAGTTTATAAATGATGAAGAGTTTGTCAAGACGCACAAAGCAAGAGTAGGTCGTTCTGCTCAAGTTTACAATAAAAAAACATTGGCAAGACTGATTGCAGGATGCATTGTCTTGAATAAAGAGCATGACAAAGTTTTGATGATTTCATCCTCAAAACACCTCGAGCAATGGGTGTTTCCGAAAGGTGGAATTGAATTTGATGAAGTTGATAATTTTAGATTGACTGCAAAGAGAGAAACTTGGGAAGAGGCAGGTGTTCTTGGGAATATACTTTCTAAATTGCCAGTGGTTGAAGATCATAGATTTGTTAAACAACATATTTTAAAGAGAGATTATTCACACGTTATAGACTTAAAAAATGTTGATGGAGTTAAAATACCTAGAAGTGAGTTTCATTTTTATGAAATGGAAGTTAAAGAGTTATGTGATAAGTGGCCTGAAGGTAGCAAAAGACGAAGAAGATGGTGTACTTATGAAGAAGCAAAGCATGAGTTACATAAATCCCAAAGACCAGAATTATTAAATGCTCTGAATGATTCAAGAATTAAGAAAGATTGTGTTATTGTTAAGCTCGATGAACATTCAGATCAGGTCTTTGATGCCCAGCCACAAACTGATGACTACTAATGTATGTAATTTGCATTTTTATAAGGTTTATATTTATAAGGTATACATAATTTTTTATAATTCTAAATTTAATTACTTCCTAGTAATCCGTTCATCATTTGAGCCAACATATTGTTTTGTGGTTGAACGATATTCACATTAAAGTATAATTGACCAATAGCATTTACTTTTGGAAGTAATGGCTCATATTTTTCTAATTTCAATTTATATCTGTTAACTAAAACTTTAAAGTTTGTTGCATTTTCTGGGGATGATCTTTCTATCAAAGCTATCAAAAGAGATAAGAAATTAAGTAATTTACTCGAATCCTCAGTATCATCTAAAATTTCCAAGCCATTAACATCTACAAACGTTAATGATGAACCTTTTGAAATTGACTTATACTTATTAATCATTTTGTTCAAACTTTGATTTGCAAAATTCAAATTCGATAAAATCAAATAAGGTAAAACCAATCTAGAAACATAGTAACCAAATGAATCATCGCCTTCGGAAGGATTATTCAAATACGTTTGGAATTCTAAATCAACTAATAAATCAAGACTTTCTTGATTGGTGTCTCCACTTAATAATAAGTAAGATTCTGATCTTGCGATAAGAACCGGATTTCCACTGAGATATAATTTCTTACCTAAAATAAAATTTAAATTTATATAGCCAATATCACTATTGGTAATCTTCTTTGAAAATTTGGAAATTTCTTTTGATAAATTAAGTAAATTAGAGTCATCGTTTGGTAATATATGTAAAAATTCAATTACTTTACCCAAATCTTGGTTTTTAAAATCAATTGATGACTTATTATTTGATTCAAAAATTTCAATCATATACAAAAACAAGTCCGAAGCTTCATCATATCTTTTGAATTCCATTAATATCAGAGAACTTTGAAATAATAACTCTATAGCAGCATCATAGTTTTTAGCAATGACGTATCTGTTTGTTATTGACCTGATTGTTTGTTGTGCTTCGTAGTAAGAGCCATTTGAAATCCTTTAAAAAAATGTTAGTACGCTGGGTGAACAAAAGGTTACAAGACGGGATCCACATACCTTTCTTTAAATCTAGCTAGAGACTTTTGTAACTTTGCTTGTACGGCGCTCATGTCGTATTGTGATCCAGTAAGTAGTAGCTTCGTAATGTGGCCAGAGTCAGGTGCTTTTGGAAATCAATTGTCTGCGATTCGCCCTCTGCCTTCAGAACTCTGTTGTCCTTTCGCAACTGAAAGATCAACAAACCAGAGCGTATTCCCAACAGAACTACTTCTTTTCCCGCAATATAATAACCATGGATGGCAATCTGCAGTCGGTGCCTTCTCTTCAGTTGATTGATGAGAACAAGAAATTCAACTTAAACCTCCTTTCCTATTTGCAAAAATTCTACGGATCAAGTGCTAAGGATGACAAAGGATTAGATTATCATATTGTCTCTGTTTTTGGCTCTCAATCTACCGGTAAGTCCACATTGTTGAACAAGTTGTTTAATACAAAATTTGATGTGATGGATGAACACAAAAGGCAACAAACAACGAAAGGTATCTGGTTATCACATGCAAATAGAATAGCTTCTGTTGAAAGTGAAAACGGCCATCCAAATACTCACAATATTTATGTTTTGGACGTTGAAGGTGTTGATGGTAGAGAAAAGGCTGATGATAAAGATTTTGAAAGAAAATCTGCATTATTTGCGTTATCAACTTCAGAAGTTCTAATTATCAACATTTGGGAACATCAAGTCGGTTTATACCAGGGTGCTAATTTAGAATTACTTAAAACTGTCTTTGAAGTTAATTTATCTTTGTTTCATACCACTAGACAAAAGTGTTTATTATTATTTGTTATCAGAGATTTCACTGGTGTTACCCCAATTGACAATTTGAGCAGAACATTAACTGGTGACTTGTTCAAGGTCTGGGATGACTTGATTAAACCGGAAGGTTTTGAAGATGTTCAATTAACTGATTTCTTTGATCTAAAATTTGAATCAATTGCTCATAAGTATTTCCAGCCTGAGAACTTTGAGCATGATATTAAAGCTTTAGGCGATAAATTCTATTCTGATACTGATTTATTAAACACAAAGTATCATCGTGGGATCCCAATTGATGCTTGGACTATATATTCACAACAACTTTGGGAACAGATTGAATTGAATAAGGATTTAGATTTACCTACTCAACAAATTTTGGTGGCAAGATTCAGATGCGATGAGATTTCAGAACAAACGTATATTGACTTTGAAAAAAAGTTTACAAACATTGACTTTGATTCTCTTACTAATTCTAAAGATATTGCTTCGTCTTTACAAAATTTGAGGAAGGATGTTTTGACTGATTATGATGACCAAGCTTCTCGTTATATGAATTCTGTTTACCTGGAAAGAAGAGATACTTTACTTGAAAAAGTTGATGGAAAATTGAAAGAAATCCATTCTAAAGAGTTAGATAAGTTGCTTAAAGAATCATTACAACAATTTTCTGACAACATTATAAAAGCAAAAATGGCTAAATCAAAATTACCATTCCAAGAGCTTTTGAATGATTCATCCAAGGAATCAACTAATTACTTTATTAAAGAAGCAACAATTTTCCATTTTGCTGAACCATACAGTTATAATAATGGTTTATCCAAGTTGCAAGAAGCAATAGCAGAACGCTCCGACCAATTGAAACTAAAAGAAAAGTCCAGTTTAGTTCTAAGATTAATTAGTAGATTCCAAAAGAGTTTTAAGGAAGATGTCGTTGATGAACTAACTGATCCAAAGAAAGATTCTTGGGATATAATTTTGGATAAATTCAATTCTAAAAAGTCAAATATCATGAAAACCTATATGTTAGGCGAAGGGGGTTACGATTTCAAACTAGGTTTACCTGCTGAACTCAACAACAAAACTTCAATTGAACTGGAAAAATCATTTTGGCTGAAATTTAGAGATATTATTCATGATTTTGTTAGTGATGATACCGTTTCCAGAATACTAAGAAATACTTTTGAAGATTCATTTAAATATGATGAAGAAGGATTACCGAAAGTTTGGAAAAATGCCTCTGATGTTGATATTCAATTCAATAAAGCTAAACTTGATGCTTTTAGTTTAATTCCATTGTTTGCTAACGCCACTCTTGCTTCTACTGGTGAAGAAATTTTACCTGATGTTGATATTTCTAAGGATAATGAATTATTTGATGAATATTACGATGATGAAGGAGTTGAACCACTCGTTTTTGCTCATTTGTTAACTAATAAAGAACAAAACAATATAGCTAAAAGATTGAAGAAGGAAACTGATGCAATTTATGTGGAAGCTAAAAGATCAGTTGTTATGAGTACAAATCAAATTCCATTATACATCTATGTTATAATTATTATATTAGGATGGAATGAATTTATGTCGATTTTAAGAAATCCGTTTTTGTTTGTATTATCAATTGTTGCTGTTACTGGCTTTTACTTTGCCTATAATATGGAAATGTTAGGTCCTATTGTAACAATTTTGTCTGCTACATTAAATCAAACAAAAAGGGTTGCGAAGTCAAAGTTAAAGGATATCCTGCTAGATGAAAATGAAGCCGACTCAAATAAAAAAGGGGATAAAGTTGTTTCACCTTCGAAATCCTATTCCGAACAAATTGAATTAGATGATTTATCGTCTAGTGATAGAAATGGCACTTTAGAAACAATCTGATTGCATTTCTTCCTCGACCCTTGAGCTATATCTATTTGCTTTATGCAAAGTCCTTTATCTTTCTACCTTTTTGGATCTTGTCACTTCGTTTATTTGTTTGAGCTTTTGTTACTAGTAAAAAAAAATCATTTGTTTATATATACAGCATTTTTTCTCCTTGCATTAATATGTCATTCTATTTTTAATTATTTAAAAAAATCTCTCATATTTAACTATTTAATCATATATGGAACTTTACTTCAGTAGTTTAGAACTACGAGAACTACAACTCTTTTTATTTAGTACATAAGTAAAAGTTGGTTTGCCAAGCAACATTTTTTAACTTTCATATCCAAAACTTGTTCTTATATACCAAATATCTGTATGATACATAAAGCTTTATTCTTTCCTTATATATGTAGAGCCAAAAGCTCATTTTGTTACATTTTGTGCTTTTTTCTCCATATGACGAGCAGAAGGAGATCCCAATGTTAATCCCAAAACAAATTTAGAAGACCCACAACAAGAAAGGATAATGAATCTACTTAGATAGGTAAAACAAAAATATTATTTAAATTTGGATATGTTTTGGGGTTATTTTGAAATACAAAAGCTTATTAAAAATATTTTTTGAGGAACACAACAAACGTCCAAACACATTTTATTACTTTACGGTATTGCAGAGCTAGTATGCATTAACTAAACTCTTTATTTTATGCTTGAAGGTTGTTCCCCCGTCCAAATTAAATTCTTAAATTTGGAAGAAAAATTATACCAACAGCTATATAAATGTAAGAGACAAAAAAACGAGTACAGAATACTTCATAATGACAATTAAAAAGTAATTTTGAAAAAGAACGAAATTATTGTAAATCTAAAATGTTTCCAAAAATGAGTGTTAATTCTCGCGTAGCGTAATGGTTAACGCGTTTGGCTACGAACCAAAAGATTGCAGGTTCGAGTCCTGCCGCGGGAGAATTAATATTCTAAGATTATTTTTAAGTTTAATAAAGGTACCTCTTATTTTTTTAATAATTTCAAATATACCAGGGGTAGCAAATTTTTTGGCTTCAAAACTAAACAATTATCAAAGAGGAGAGATATGAAGCACGGATGTTATTGAACAAGACCAAGAAAATTTCTCGACTTGAGGCTATTCCTACGATAAAACTTTAAGTCCTTGGAAATAGTATAGTTGTATAGTTATAAGCAGAATTGTTTATTAACTCCATACATCACTGTTTTGATATATAATCGAATAAAATTATATTCGGTTAATGCTCTAAAATTAGTCTTAAAAACGTAATCTTGAATACTGCCCATTGATTGCTGATAACCTACTTTAACTTTTAACAGTTAGTTATACAAGCAGAGTTGCCTATAAAACTACTGCTTTGCCAAAGCTTTTTTTATATTTGATCAAGAAAACAGTAAAATTATTGCTAGTTTCAAGCTCTCAATTAATATGGCTACGGGGCTATTTTTGATTTAAGACTATGTTTTCAATCCTAGCTAGAATCAGTATCACAGTAAGTTTGACAATCATTTCAAGTCTTATAGAATAACTTCACTCTTGAAAGTAGCCTCCACAATTGTATTTAACATTATCAATTGAGCTTATTTGGAGTGAAGCCTTAAACCTTGTGCTAAAGGATATTATTAGGCGCTAAAGTACCAATAAGGAACAGCCACAAACTGGAGTGTGATAGACAACCTTACTATGGTAGTAGACAGCACACAGGTCCAACTTCCGCTGGCAGTAAGCAATGCCAACCGTAAGTTTGCTACACCTCTTCGCTCAACTCAGTTACCGTACCGGGTGCCGGTATGCTGCTGAAAAATTTGCTGAAGTCGCACGAGAAGAGCAAAAGTTGAAGGCAAAAGCCAAAAAATCGAACGTCAACAAAGACATATCCTCCCGCTTTCTGCTAGTGATCCCTCCTGTCCCCGTTCTTGCACATAGCTTATACTACCGTCGATTCACTCTCAGGGTTAATTAATTCAGTTAGGCTGTAATAATAATACTAAAACTTAATACACTTTTTTTTAACTCATACATAAAAATTGTCATTCTAAAAATTGATTTTCCTGCATCTTAATCACTTTTCATATTCTTGTTTGTCATATAATATTATTATAAGTTTCATTTTATACTTTTTTAAAAAAATCAGTTATGGATTCCCAAATTCTACAAGCAGTTGATATTGCTTCAAGCGGTACTGGTGATCAAAATCTAAAACAACAAGCCTTACAATTCATCGATCAGATCAAATCTTCATCAGAAGGGTGGCAACACTGTGTTAATTTATTGAATAACAACGAATCTATTTCTCCAAATGTGAAGTTTTTCATTTTCCAAGTATTGAATGAAAGATTACCATTCTTATCAAATGATGAAAAACTCACCTTGAAAAGTTATTTATTTGATTATCTAAATAAGTTGATTAGTAAAGATCAACTTGAACCCGCTTATTTAAGAAATGCTTTATCTAAGACCTTTGGATTGCTATTTGTGTATTCTACATTATCATGCTATTCTACCTTGATTAAAGATTTATTATCGTTGGCTAAATCAGGATCTTCTTTCAATGATCTCGCAACAGATTATTATCTAAGGGTATTGTTAGTCATTCACCAAGAAATAGGTGAACAGATGGTCATCAGAGATAAAGGAAGAGCTGATAGAGATAATCTTTTGAAAGATGCCATTAGAGAAAATGATATGGTTATTATGGCTGAAACTTGGAAAGAAATCTTGCTACATTATACAAATCCATCGATATGTTCAAATAAAATTTCTAGTGATATTGTCAATTCTACCATTCAATGTATTGGTTATTATGTTCTATGGATTGAAATTAATTTAATTCTAGATCAAGATTACTTAACAATTTTGTATCAACTTTTAAGCCAAAATAATTCTGAAAATTATCAACAAAGAGTCATAACAGCTAATACTTTTAATGAAATTCTACATAAGAAGATGCCCCCAGTTAAAAAGTTAGAATTAATCAATTTTTTAAATATTGGTTATGTTTTTTCTCAAATGGGATTGAAATCTAATAATTTACACTATGATGTTTGTGTTGCATTTTCTAAGTTGATTAATAAGTTAGGATGTGAATTAATTTCAGTCTTAGATTCAAGTTCAAAAGAGGATTTATCAAATGTTGAATTTCGAAACGTTTCAACGTCAAAGATTTTAGAAATTTTACCAATAATTTTTGATTTTCTAGAAAATGAATATGATGATGTGTCAATTGTAGTTTTCCCATTCATTAGTGATTATTTATTATTTTTAAAAAAAAACATAACAAATGAAGATATTGATTTTTCTTCAATTAATAATGATGAAGTTATCACAACAATGTTAAAGAAAATTATTATGAAGATGAGATTCGATGAGGACGATGATGGAGATGATGAAGATACAATTGAATCATTTACTGAAGTTAGAAATAGATTAAAAGCATTTCAAGATTCTATCATGATTATTAATGAAACATTAGCATTAGATGTTATGATTGATTGCATTAATGAATCATTATTTAATGGTTCAAATGGAGGAGATTGGAGAGTTGTGGAAGTCGGATTATATCAATTAACTCATTATAGTGATGTTTTAAGAAATAATGTCATGAATTTACCAAAGACGATGATAAATAATTCAAGACCATATTTTGTTTTTAATGAAATGTTATGTAAAGTTATTGATAATTCGACAAGTATTTTAATCAGTCATCCATTAATTCAATTATTATTTTTTGAATTAGTTTTAAAACATTATAGATTTTTTATTAATTCAAATATTCAAGTTGAAGGAGTTAACAAAGATGAAATTTTACTAAAAGTTCTAAAGATTTTCGTTTCGAAATTTGGAGTGTTTAGTGATAATAGTAAAGTTAAATATAGATCATGGTATTTATTTTATAGATTTATCAAATTTACAAGACCTAATATTGATGACTTTATTATCAAAGAATTAATTCAAAACCTATTACCAATAGTTTATGACTTTGAAAATAATATCAATAAATTAAAATTTCAATCTAATGAATTGAGCAATTACATTGATTTAACAAGTATTGAAGATGATTCAGGATTTGAACATCAATTATTTCTTTTAGAATCAATTGGATTATTAATTACGTTAATTGGTAAAGTCGAAGAAAGACATTCAATGATTGAAATAGTTTTACAACCATTATTTGGAAATCTTGAAAAATGTATCAATAACTTAAATAATTTAAGTTTAAGTTTGACAGTTCAAATTCATCATTCATTATTAGCAATCGGCACAATATCAAAAGGATTTGAAAGTTTATCAGTTAATGAATTTGATGAAAAATTCATTTTATTATTAAAACAGATAAGTGAAGTCATCCTAATTACTTTAGAAAATTTCATTGATTTCAATATAGTTAGAGAAGGTGGAGAATTTTGTATAGTTAGATTATTTATTTTATTAATTAAACTACCAAATTTTCAAACAACAGAAACAATTTTAAGAGATATATTATCAAAATTTATTTCATTATTTATGATTAATTTTGATAAACTAAGAATTCAGGAGATTATTAACTTTTTGAATTTTATTGGACAAATGTTTCACAATTGTAATAATAATGAGGTGATCTATTTAATGTTAAATTCCTTATTAACACCATTAATTGAAAAAGTTTTAAACAGAATTGAAATTGAAAATAATAACGCAAGTGATGATTTTACAAAAGGGGAAATATTAGATTTACAGAAGTCATTCATCTCACTATTGATTGGAATTTCCAATGATCATTTAAATTCATTATGGATAACTAACGAGAATAAAGAAACATTAATTAAGGTTATCAATTTATTATTTGGGTATATTTATACATATCAACAACAAAAGGAATCCAATAATAATAGTATTGATTTAAGTTTGGTTAAAGTTTCAATTGGAGAATTAAATGCATTAGTTTTAGGACTAGGAACAGGTAAAGTAATTGATCCATTAGATATTTTTAAGAATGATAATAATTCATTTGAACAAGTTGAAGATTTATTGATTAGTAACTGTATCATACTATCACTGGAACTATGTTTCAAATGTGATAAAAGAATGTTAAAAGATGCCCAGTTCCGAAGCTGTGTCTTTCTTGAAGTTTCTAGATTATTAAAAGCTATTGGATTTATTGGATGTGACAAACCAGATAATAATCAACTTCAAAATGCAAATACCACGGGCAAGGGCGGCTCAGCGGCCAACAACGCAGCGGCTGCGACACAGGCGAATCCGCAGACAAGCGGCTTGATTGCGGCTGCGCTCGAGAGAGGTTGCGGCTTCAGCAGCGGGCAGAGCGCCGAGTTTGTTTCCCAACTGGTGGGCAGTGCGGAGCGCCACTTTGTGCAGTTTCTGGTGGCAGTGGCGCAGTCGCTGTGAGGATTATACTATCATAATTTAATTGGTAGCTCTTAATAATATAATAGTTGTTAATAGATGAATAAAAATAAAAGTAAAAAAATAAAAATTAGATAGAAATTAAGTAAACGAGATAAGAAAGTATTTATTCATATATTTCTGTCTCCCTCGCGACGCCTTATCTTCTGGCCCTCGCACGACTCTACTGCCTTGTGCCTGCCGAACCTCCTGACCTCTTCAACAACTGCTTCATCAAGGGGATACTTTTGCTGCTACCCCTTATTCGGTATACAATTCCTTATGAATGCCGTCCAGTCGGTCTCGCAATCTTCGCCTGCTCCTTCGCCCACCGAACCTCTACCCGCCGCCTCTACCATTACTTCCACCTCTACTCCTTCATCTGATCAACTTACCCCTGCAGAACCAGATCTTAAGCACTCGAAAATTATTAGCAATAATATCAATCCACATCCTCATTATTCTAAAGCTCGCTCTTCCAAATTGAAACGTGCAAGCAGCAATAGCTCTTCCACTGAAGATAGAGAAAAAGTTAGATCTAGACTAATGGATTTTGGAAACCTCTTTAATACCCGAACTAGTACAACTTCCATTACGAACAATGTTAATACCACTTCGACAACCACCAATTCAACTGCTCTTCCTGAAGAACATTCCAGATCATCTAGAAAATGTTCAATATCTCCTGCTTCAGCTATACTCTCACCCTTTGATCCTTCTTCAACTTATTTTCGTTCTCATCGTTCAATTAAAATATCTAACAATCATGATTGTAAGTTATTATCAACTGAAGAAGCTTGTCATTTTTTAATAGCTCATTATACCTCAGAGTTACCCGAAGTTGAAATAATGTTTCCCTGGCTGCATGGAATCAATAGAAGTAACTTAGCGCAAATTAGATTTTTATCAAATTTAACTTTTGGAAGTGGTATAAACACGACAGTTAAGAATAATAATAATAATAATAACTTCAATAGCAACATCCAAGGTGATAGTTCTAAAGCGATTGAAGATTCAAGTAATGATTTAACGCGGATAACTAAAACTCCACAAAATGTTAGAAGTTTAATGATTGTTAGATCAAGTAATACAAATGGAGAAGTTTCTTCTGCTTATGAAAATATTATAACTGAAACTGTGGGGTTAGTTAAAGGTACAGTTTCATCTGATGATATACTTGTTTCAACTTTAGGCGTTTGCAATATTAATGATTACTTAATTTCTGTTTTAAATCCTTCAATTTTAGAACAATTTTCATTGGATTCGATTGTACATGATTGTTGTATTTCAAAAGTTTTGCCGATATTTAAAGATATGGATCCTCAATTTGGTGTGTCTCTTAGAAATTTTCATATTCAGGTTTCAAAAGTTAGCAATATATCTGACATTTTAATTTATTGTTTTAATGATGATCATTCCAAATGTATGAATTCTTACCTTGGGAAACGTTGTAAATGTGTTCCTTTGGCAAGATTAATTCATATTGCTCAATTACAATACATGATTGATCATCCGGAACTTCAAAATATTAATAAGAAAGTTTATTCAAAATTCTATAATACCTACATTGTGGAAGATCCAAATATTAACTTATTTTCAAAGTTTAATCTATTATCAATTGATGTATTATCTCCAGATTCTTCAATTAAATCAACTGGAAGTTTATGTTCTGAATATGACCTGAATGTTTTTAATAATTGGGATTGTAATTATTTATATAGAGAAAAATTAGAAATTTCGAAAATGTCTTCTGCAACTCCTGTTATTTCAAATGTTTGGTTTGGTAATACAACTGATTTTGAATGTTTACAAATTCGATTAAACGAAAATAACAATCAATATATTCCTGCTTCTAATTCAAACCCCGTTTCTTTTAATCCTCCTTTACATTGTGATCCTAATAATTCTATAGTTACTCTAACGAAAGATGATTTTCTCAATAAACTTCCAAAGGATATAGATTCAAAATTGATAACTTTTCCAAAATCTAATTGGAAACTTTTTATTCATTGTGTTGAAGGTGTTAGATTTCCAGTATTAGCTGAGCTATCAACTTTATTTGAAAATTCAAATGAATTAAGTCAAATTTATTTAGAATTCCCACCATCGGGATCAGTTTGTATTTCTGACATGTCTGAAGAAGATGTACTTTCAATTGTTAATGTTTGTAAATTGTGTTATTACCATTGTAATAAAGATAGAACCGGATTATTTTATTGTTCTGATGGTTATACTGAAACAGCTCTATTAGGTTTATGTTTTATTATGTATTGTGAAAAATCAACTTTAGATGAAGCTATTATTAAGTTGCATGTTACTTATGGTAGACCGTTTTTCATTTTTAAATCGGATTACATATTATTACAACTATTAGAACCAATTATGAACCATTATTCACCATTAAATACTAGTTCAAATAATATTGGATTCAAATTAGAAACCGATTCTTTCTTTATTCAAAAATTTTTATTGACACCAAAACCTTCCCCTCGACCAACATTCTTAAAGACTTTTAATACAGGTACAACAACAACAACAACAACAACAAAAACTACAAATGATACACCTAATGATGGTTTAGAGAACGAATCATTTGTTACGCCGACTGGCCACCATATTATTCAATTAAGAGAAGGTGCTACCCATTTTCGGAACACTGAATTACCCGAATCATTACCATTACCTTCCCGTAGTTCAACTGATTGTTGTAAAGCTGTTCAAGGTTCATTACCTTCAAGAATTTTACCACATTTGTATTTAGGCTCCTTAAGTCATGCAACTTCATTACCTTTAATGAAAGCTTTAGATATTAATTATATCGTTAGTGTTGGTGAAAAAATCCCATGGGTTGATGAGTTACATTGCGATTTAACTACCACTCAATCAAATTGTGAAATCTTATCTATACAACCAAATCAAAAAGTTTTAAGTACCAATGAAGAATGCTGTATTTCCAAAGTTATGAAAATTAGTAATATTAATGATGATGGTGTTGGCACATTAACAACGACAATTAATGATGCTTTAGAATTTATTGAAAAATGTTATAATAATGGTGGTAAAGTTTTAGTTCATTGTCAAGTTGGTGTTTCAAGGTCAGCAACCGTGTGTATCGCTGAAGTTATGAAAAGATTAAATATAACATTACCAAGAGCTTACTTGTTTGTTAGAGTTCGTAGATTAAATGTCATTATTCAGCCAAATTTAAAATTGATGTATGAATTATTTAAATGGGAAGAATTATTTGTTAAATCTAAGATTCATATAGGAAGGTCACGAACATTATCATTAACTCCAATGTCAAGTCGAATGGATAGTGTTAGTTCTTCACAATCAACTGGTGGATCAAGTCTATTTTCAACGACTACAAGCCAAAGATCATCAATTTCCACAACACTGGGTACTTCCTTATCATCATCAAGTTTTAGAGATTCACGTAATAGTCTTACGAATAAATCAAGGAATTGTACATACCTTAGAAAAAGTACTACAGGTCCAATTGTTGTTGAGGAAGTTGAAGAAGAAGAAGAGCAACCAGAAACAATTGATGATGTTTTTATTAATTCTGATTCGTCAGATTCGGAATCTACTCGAAGTGCATCACTATCTACGTCAATACCAAATTCCAATTCAAATTCCAATTCAAATATAGTTGGTACGAATATTCCAACAACTAGATTTAAAAATATTTCTTTTACAAATCCAGCACCAGTGACGGCAACATTCATTAATAATAATAATATTGCAACCCAGATTATGATGAATAATCAAAGTTACCCGAGTGGAGATAGTACGGTTAGTCCAAAATCTTCAGTTGATTTGAATATTCCAAATATACGAACCAATGCAAAGGGCTTTTTAAGAGAAGTTGATTGGTTTATCCTTTGTAGAGAGATCTTTAGTCTGAATAGAGCATACATCAAACCTGCTAGTTAAAGTTTTTTGATAGTGATCAGAAATCATTAATTCTTACAATTATTAACATACAGATACCCACATTTCATTTTGTTATCCCAATTTTTTTTCTTCTCCCCCCCCCTCTCCAGGTTTTTCGTTTTTTTTACACTTCAACTATTTTCATGATTTTGTTAGAATTAATTAGTCGGTCTAACTAATTAAGTTTTTTTTTTTCTTTTTTTCTTTCTCTTTTATTTTGTCGTTATCGTTATATCTTATAGTTTTATTTTGGTTATTTCTTTATTTGTTTTTTTCCTGTGTGCTTTTGTTGTTTTCATTTTCTACCTACGTCTTCATCGCATCTTTCGAACGCTTTCCTCTTTACTTCTTTCTTTTCTTTTATATAATTTAAAGAAAAAAAAAAAACTTATTATTAGATATGATTTTATTAAATTATTGTTTCTTTAACTCCTTATTGGTGTGAGTGAGTGTGGCGCAGTTGTTGCGTTGCAGATTCCAAATTTTTGACAACGAACTCATTTATTTTATATCTAAGTTGAAAACAAATTATTTATATATATATATATATATAAAATATATATATAAACAACATTTGTTATTTTTCATTACAACTAACGATTTCTGTTCTTTCTTTATTTCAATAATGGGTAAATATCAAAAAATTACAATCTTTGGATTACTTATATCACCATTTATTTTATTACCATTATTACCAAAGGAAACGGTTTTATCAACACAAGATAAATTAACACCTTTATTAAATTATTTAAATAGTGAAAATCCAAAGAATGAACTTTATGTTAATGTTGATATTAATAATATTTTAGGTTTATATAAAGAAGGTTTTAGTCATGGTATGAATGATAATGTTGAAGTTGAAATTGCATCTGATGTTAAATACGGTCATTCAATTCCAATGAGTGAAGAAGAAAAGAAAAAACATGAAGCTGTTAAAGAAAAGATGGCCGAAGAAGAAAAGAAGAAAAAGGAAGAAGAAGAAGAAGAAAAGAAGAAGAAGGAAGAAGAAGAACAAGAACAACAAAGAATTAAAGAAGAGAATGAAAGAAAAGAAAAGGAAGAAAATGAAAAACAACAAAAATTAAAAGAAGAACAAGAAAAACTTGAAAAGGAACAAGCTGAGAAATCAACAGAAGGGGAAGCTGATCAATCAATTCAAGAAGAAACAATTGCTGCTGAAAGAGCTGAATTGGAAAGAGAAAGACTTAAGATTGAAGAAGAGAAATTAAAATTAGCTGAAGCTGAAGCTGAAAATGAAGCTGCATCTACTTAGTGTTCTTTTT
This sequence comes from Ambrosiozyma angophorae, assembly GCA_030567475.1. Classification (NCBI taxonomy): domain Eukaryota; kingdom Fungi; phylum Ascomycota; class Pichiomycetes; order Pichiales; family Pichiaceae; genus Ambrosiozyma; species Ambrosiozyma angophorae. Next base: position 442,687 of record JAJLSH010000220.1, read on the forward strand.
TATTTTTTTTAATTTTTATATTACTTTTTCCCTTCCCTTTCCTTTTCCTTATTGTTTTGTTTGTTATCTTTTTGAATATGTTTTCTCCTTTTTTTTTTTTTTTATTTTTTTTTTATTTTTACTAGATTAGTATGCTTATCTTTTTTATTTATTTTTATTTTATTATATTTATTAGATATTGCAAGTCAATTGTTAAATAAATACATATATATATATATATATAACTTAAAGTTCATTATTATTATTATTATTAAAAATCTATAAGATAACATAGTCTGTAAATGCATCAATGAA